>JAQFZQ010000807.1:0-26268 GCA_034696005.1 Glomeris marginata
CAGCACACGACGTCATCAGATGACGTGTCAACAGCCTCTCTAGGGACGCATTGATAGCAGCGCCACCACACGGATTTATCCGGGAACCTTGCCGAGAAACTTGTGAATAGGATTTTGTGAATTTCGATATTACTGCTAATGTGTTAAATATTTAACAAATATATGTTTAAAAAGCAACTTTGTTTCTGCCAATCGTTTTATCGGCTTAATTTTTAAATTCCATTTATAGAATAATGCCTGGCTTTTAGTGCATTTGTACACAGCAAAGTTTGCAGGGCACTCAATAAAAAATCAATAGCATAGTGGACCAATAATGTACTAAGGATCAAAGAATCTATAAAACCACGTGTATAAAACAGATTCTGTACCAAACTGGGGAATATTTCCAGGGTACATTTTAAACATGTAACAAAGAAGTTACACTTGTTGATATATAAACTTTTCTAGAGCTGCTCAAAACACATTTACCACATTTCTCAACACCGGTGATGCAGTATGCTTTCTAAGGACGATTCCATTTGTTGCTTGCCCATATAATAAGCATGCACGGAGAGGGGTGGAGGGTGGCATCATTAAATGCGGATCGTTAGATATAATTGCAGTTGCTCGACATGGATAAATTCCATGCTCAATTGGTTCCTGCCGTGAGCTGGCAAAAGTAATAATACTCTATACATATTGTATACATATATTGGCAAAGTATTCACGTGCCATAATGTCCACACCGATACCGAAGTCACGAAATGTTTCTATGCATTTATTTTACAGCCCGATAAAAAACTTCCAAAACTGAAAGTGTGATTGCAAGTGCATCGAAAAAACATCATTTTTCTTATAGACGGTAGGATATGTAATTTAGCTAGTGATAAGTAATTAATCTTTGCACAAAAGCAATAACGTTCAATATGTTTCTATCAATGTTCTGAAACAGATGTAATTACCAGAGAATGACTCACATCTAGGTGAATCATGATATATAATCTGACAAGACAAAGTAAAATTGGCTCTATGAGGTAATGACGTCACGACTCGCCGATTTCAAGCCCCTAGATTTTATGACACGCCCACCTGTACATTCGATGCGTGACCAATTTTGGCCATCAAAAACTAAACCCCACCCACATGTTAAAATTGTTAAAATGGAGCCTGGTATCAAGCCAGTATCACACCAGTAGTTTTTGAAAGCAACCATTGCGTGTATGTGTGACGTCATGTCGTAGAATCCATGATGGTGTTACATCAAGTTACATGCTCACAAACATACAAAACGTTGTGCAAACCTATCCACATGTGACTTGACTAGCATTATTTATGCAAGGTATAACACTGCCATTGGGAACGTGCAATGCCCGCACGTGTCAACGCAACATCGATGATGCGTCAATGTGAACTAGGCTTCAGCATACACAAGTGCTGCAGCATATAGTTCACATGCATACATCATTGATGCAAAACGCGTTGCCACACTGATGAAGATGTGTTTAAAATGAGCAATTCTAATAAAGCAAGTACAGTTGTACTCGGTTATACAGGGTGTCTACACAAAACTTGATATGGATTTCCAGCACATTTTCCTGTAAATTATTCAAAATTTTCAATATAACAATAATTATAGCATACACATCAATATTTTGCAATAACTTCCGCACACACATTTCATAATTGAAATTATTTACAAACTAATTCCCAAAGTGTGACAATGATACGCCAACGTTACAAATATCTCTCTCTAATTGTTCAAAACAACTATTCAAAGATAAGTAAGTTACACAAAAGGTTGGTATTTTAAAATGAAATAAATCTCCAGGACAAAATATGCAAAATCCAGGATAATTCCAGGATTATTAGGGAACTTTTCGATTTCCAGGAAATCCAGGATTTCCAGGTCGGTAGACACCCTGTTATAACGCCATTGATTTTTCAATACCCGCATATATGCAATACTATCTCATATTATTGACAAATTGCTTAGAGCAACAATCGCTTATAACCACATAAAATTCCCAAATTCAACTAACAATACTTCTTCCCACTGCTGACAACCACAAAGCAGCATTTTCTAAGCAATTGAAACTATGTCTAAACTCTGTTGATGCAGAAGTACCAAAAGACAGCACCCATCCCCTGCTTACATTTTCAGGTGCTACATTCTATTATAATCCTGCAGGCATTTAGAGGTGATACAAGAAATAAGTGACATAGGGCATTCATGTCTTGGTGTAACATGTGACTGATGAAACGACTATAGATGCTTTCAGTGAAGGGATTTCCGCGGAATTCGACTCCAGGTTATCGTCAATCTGGCTTTTTTTTCCCCCACTCAATATGTGGACGATGCGAATTTCAGAAACGCTGAACGAAATTCCTTGGACGCAAATAATATATTATATTGAAGAGAGGGAGGAGTTGAATGGATGCGGAATCTGCACCTTATATAAAGACAGAGCATGGCAGCAGTTCCAATGATAAATGTCTGCGCAAATCGCACTGAGCATGCGCAATAACCTTCATTTGAAACCGCATTTTCAGCTGATGACTGCATGGAAAGCTCGCACAGACAATTATTATAATTCGCTTTAAAGTACAGTTAAAGTCCTGCTATAGTATATTTAAATAATATCTTAATATACCATTGTAACTTCAATTTCAAGTGATCCCATGCAGGCAACACCCAAGTTTCCTTATACAGGCAACTTACCACGAAAAAGCTACAAAATGTTCAGGAACTTTAATATACACAATCAAATATTATAGCCTTGATTATAGGGTGTCAACTACATTTAAAATTCAAAATTCCATTACATTTTAAAATGAAACTGGACCAGCTGGTGATGTTATACCAGTCTTACATTGAAGAATAACCACCTTTACAGCGCCCTCTAACGGTTGGAACAACAACCCACCAGAAACCACAATTTGCAGTTTATATATTTTTACCT
Source organism: Glomeris marginata (assembly GCA_034696005.1). Classification (NCBI taxonomy): domain Eukaryota; kingdom Metazoa; phylum Arthropoda; class Diplopoda; order Glomerida; family Glomeridae; genus Glomeris; species Glomeris marginata. The sequence goes on from JAQFZQ010000807.1 coordinate 2,940, forward strand.
TATTCAAGTTGACATTTACCTCCATATCTATTTTAAATTTTACAAAAGTTACATGCACTAGTAGTGAATTACACAGTTCAAACGTTTATTAAATATTTGATAGCAATGAAGCTCTTACCCAACATGCAATAAATTGAATTTTCTCCTTGGTCTAATGGTGGCCCTCTTAGCGCTAACAACAACTTTCAGGAAAATATTGCCCACCTAGTGAGCTGAAAATGTGCACTGCAAATTTTAAATTCAATACAACTTGAAAGCCACGTTACAACGAACCAGGGGAGACAGAAGCCTGTACAAACAAAAAAACACTGCCATTTTTTTGTAGCTAGGCAAAAATGGCGACGACCCCCCACAGAGTAACAAGAGAAAGAAAACAACTTGCTTTTTCTCTTTGGTCTAGGCCAAAATGTCTACCCTTATATCCTTGTTACATCCCCCTGCGAATTGAATTGTGCACCAATATTGCCTACATAAAGAAAGGTTTGATAGAGTCCACCAGGATTGTGATCCACAAAAACCAGGTCCACCACACAGCTTTAACCACACATATAGACGTTGTATAGTATATACTATAGTAGGTCACCAGTCACTAGTCATGCCCTAAAAGAAGAATTTGAGCCAAATGGGAATCCTGCAAACTCCCTTGGGGTCCATATGGCCATGCACAGCATACTTATAAATCCCAAACACGCTCACTCAGATCAAAAGTGCTCTACAATATACTAAAAGCATCGATGGAAATGAAAATATTTCTCGCAAAAACATTTGGCTAACATCAACCCATCACAGAATACTTCATTTTTTCTTATGTAATAGGTTACATTGTTTTGAAGCGCCAACTGCGAGCAAAAGTGCAACTACTTGAGTCTCAACAATATTAACTTACAACTTACAATACTAAATCAATATAAAGTGAAAATATTCTGATGGAGAAATATATTACTATTTTCTCTTAAATTGCTGCACCCTCTGGTGGTGAAAATAAGAATTACAACTAGGTGACTCAACATTTACCATCCATGCAGATATAGTAACCATATAAACAACATCATTTATAGTTATGGAACAGGAGCAACAACAAAGAGCTTGAATTATAGTTTTTCGTAGTAGATATTAGAAAAAAAATGTCAATTTTATGTGAAAGTCAACTGGAAAAAATAGACAACATCCCTGCCTAAATAACAAAGAACTCAAAAATTCACAGGATAAACTAGAGCAAAAATTCATACAGAAACAAAAAATAACAAGAACGTGCTGCTTCTGAAATTCTAGTTTTTCTCACGTGTTTGTCTTTGGGACCGAGGGACCAAGTTTTTGGTTATTGGTTTCAATAGAGAAAGTGTCATGTCCTTCATACAAAAAAAGCATCATAAAAGTTTCAAGGCACGCACTGACTAAGTGTACCTACGCAATACTGTACAAATAAAAAGTATAAAAGCAAAGATGGCGAACTGATCTGAAATCAACGCTTGATAACTGAATCACATCCAGTTTCAGACTGCTCACTGAATAATAATATAGTCCAAATGGATTTAATCAATCTAGGAAACACTCGATTGCCACAAATTTAAATCCCATTTCAGCAACAGTCACTGAACACATTTATATTTTCAAATCACTCTAATTTCCTGAATTTATTATGCCAACAATACACTGATCAATTTTAATCATTACACTTTTACACCGAACTTACATTGAAACTTGAAATTCAATATAATCCAAGTCATTTAAATTCCCATAAACTTCAAAAACTGAATTATAATGACCAAAATCACTATTTCATATATACCTATTCATCTTTTCAGAAAAACAATTCCAATTTTTTTTATTCCTAATTCAGCTTCAATTTTGAGATGAACAATTACAAAATTGTTGCTTCACTATTTTTAACTTCCCTTCAATTTATTCAATTTATGCAAATTCTGACAAATGTTTCCTTTTATTTTAACTATACAGTTTATTACCCAAAGTTTAAAACTAATTGTGCATACACAAAACTAATAAAGTATGTATTCTTTAGTACATTTCTTCACAATCTAATTTCCCTGACTTTATGAGTTTCTTGCTTCCCTTGCACACAAGTCCAACCCTCAAAACATCAATATATACGAACATGGCTTTTATTCCTATAATTTCCTGCTCTGCAATAACCCACACTGTATGCAGTATAAGACTGGCACTTGGCAACATCTTTTTTTGACCCAACCCACCCAGTAATTTCCCCATAATACTACATAGGCGTGGTTCAGTCCCAGCTTTCAAGTGGCCCATAACAGTACTGCTAATAATAAAGAAAAAAACAACTTGTCAATAAATATGCTTTCAGATTTCCCTATACTATAGTGTATTGATCGACACTGGTGATATCATTCACAATGTGTCCATGAATTATGCATGTCATGGAAGGGTGGGCCAATAAGCGAAATTACACATTAAAATTGCATGCAGGAATAAGCCAGCAATTACTTGCACGGATTGCAGACCTGTGCACTCCTTCATTTTGCCCCAAGAAAAATTTCCCCACTCACACAAATGCACATTAACTCTAATAAACCCCTAACAACATCACACACATGTGAACTATACTAAAACTAATATTCAAAGTGCTTATATGAAACCACGGGGCGAATTTTCCTCAAAATCAATTCCCTTATCACTATTATCTCTCCTTGCAAGACATTAATTCCCACAACTCTCTTAATATATACATAAGAAACACTATCTGATGTTCAACTCTGTATAATGCACGTTTCCTGACTTTACGACCGCCAAATAACCGATAAAATTGCACTTTATGTTTATAACACGCAGATATGGTCTTAGTTTTAATGCAATACTGGTAATAAAGAAAGTGAAGGCATTCACATTGAAATGCATTGTTATTTCCGTATGTATGCACTATATATAGCCATTAAAAACAGGATATGGCGTTGAAAATAAATTTTTATGCAGGTAGTCTACTCTTAAATTTGAGTGAACATAAATTTCTTTTAAACTGGTTGGGGGGACACAAGTGTAGGCCAATATAAAACAGGACAATAATACACTATTGCTTAACCCTAAGGTAAAATAACATGTGAAATATTACTGCATAAATTTGCCCATTTGTTTTGTTCTACCATTCTTGGAATCCCATTGTTATTTCTGTTTTGGTCCAATGGACACTGCATGAAATGTATGCAAAGAGTCAATATTCAGACAAAATCATGATTATAAATTGGGTGTATACTGGTATTCTAGTGCTTTTCCATTATGTCAAGGGTAAAATAAAATCCCAGTATAATTCCAGTTCAGTTGACACCCAGTATTACTGAAAATAATAAACTTCACTACCTAGTCAATGTTTAAAGTTAGTCTTCACTATCTGTCTTCATTTTTTCACATATTTTTCCATACAAGTTTGAGAATTTAATTTGGGGAAAATATCACTTTGAATTATATAGCATGATGATGGAGTAATTATGAATAGATTCAATGATGTAGAGTAGAAAATAAACCGATGTCAATAGACGAGTTGTGGAATTACTTTGTATACTCTACACTATAAGCAATTTCCCACCATATGATAGCATTCAAAGATTACAATAAAGAAGCCACTGAAATAAAACAAGGTGTACATTTTGAAAATTTAAGAGAAAGACTCGAGGGAGAGATATTTCTCTCAGGTTGGTGCTCGATCGATATATGGGGTAATAGTAATAAATTTCAATCGCCACCCTGGGGTGAATAAAAACCAGCGTCTGAAATATCTCTTCAATTTCCAGCAAACCGGGTGAACAAATTAGCCTTGGTCCACATAAATCCTTCTCTTCTTAATTAAACCAAACCCAGACCGCACACACTGCGGATTAAAATCAGCATTGCATAATAATGCTAACTGTACTAATCAGACAATTGCCAGTTTCATATACTACAAACAAATAACCTGAACGAATATATGACACAAAACTGAACGGACCGATCGATGATACAGTCACAATCTAAAATATCTCCTTGTGGGAAAAGCCAAACAAAAGAGTCAAAAATCCCCCATATATATGTAAGTACATTACTTTTTCACCCCAAAAAATACTTGTCGAACCTCTTCTTGAAAGTCACAGTTAAAAAAAAAGAACCCAGACTCTTAAAACCAATCTTCAAGCTACAAACGGTAGAGTGATCTTGGCAGAAAAGAAGGTCCCAAACGACATCAGTGGTCCTATTCGTGGATTACACGGCACAATGGCTGCCATCCAAACGCCTTTTACTGGTGCAAATAAAAATCCCAAATTGCCCTTGAGAACAAGAGATACACAAAAAATGGGGGAGCCCTGCAACAGTGCCTCATTACACGTGTACCAATTCCATTTTATAAAGTGAAATCGGACGAATTTAAATTTAAAAACAGCATTTAATGAGCACTTTCAAATCAAAATTGGTTTGCTACCAGGATAACATATAGGCCCTATATTTCTTTCGATACATCAACATAATAATCAGTGTTTGTTTAGCTTCCTTTTGGTCATTTCATATAAAACTGAAATTATACTGAAATGGAAGGCTTTAAATAGCAAGTGATTAATTTCTCAGAAATACATATCTGATTGCATATTTACTCAATCAGATCAACTAAAGGCATATTTGTTGTCATACAACTCATTCAACTACTTTACTGTCCGTTTCTCCATTATTTACTGTCATTTTCAATTAGCACCTGGACTGTATCAGAGTACAGCTTATCAACAAAGCTACTGCTCATGGCAACACTCTCGGTGCTGCCACCTACAACCATGTCCTCACATCCTCTCCTAACATTACACATAAATATATTGCGTGTTCAATTCTAAAGCATGTTCTTCTGTAATATTTTTCTCATAAACAACCATTTAGCACAATATTGCTCTAAGAATATGAAATTATTTTGCTACTTTGCTTTGGGGTAATTAGCAATTAGAGCCCTGGACAATTTTGGATAATGCAAAATGTACAGTTCCTTAAACTGTACCCCATGTTCTAAACATTAAAGGACAACTCTGTCAGTATGTTACAACTATTAAACTACATTCATGATAGATATGGTTGAATTGAGTATCAACTTCGCCGTATGATGTTCACGCGATGCGTAAAAAACCAGCTTGAAATGCTTACATATTGGAGACCATTTCTCACCGAATTCGGTGGCGATTCTGCGTGGCCGAGCATGAAACGGGCTACGGCTGCAATTTCGTGGTCAACGGAACGGCACTTGCACATTACATCAAAACCACAACCCTTTTGGTCCAGTGAACACGCCAGCACAGCCAGCACTTTCTCTCTCCTTCTCATATATTCCCTAATTCGCCCCACAATTTATCAATTCTTTGGCCAGCTATAGTGACACTTTTAACGTGCAAAGCAAGTAAACAGCATACGGTCAACATCAACATCCACTCTCATCCAGCTTCTTAAGTCAAAGAGACCCGAGGCACAGACACGGGCCGCAAACAAGTCCAATGAATCTGAACCGATGTCATCTCCAGAATCATTTCAATCCAACTATGGGAAAGACACTGGCAACAAACTCTACTGGTAAATACATCACTTGTCCAGCATACAGTATAAAAGGCAAACACCTTTAGCTTCAGTGTTGCGCCGTGAATGCCGGGTACGGAAGCCCGCGGTGCAATCCCAAACCCAATTGATCTGAACCAATGTAACTTTGAGAAGCAATTTGTACATCAATTGACCACCAAATTAATGACAATGTACCAATTCATCATGTAGGCAGTTGGCAGAAAAGGTTTTCAATGGTTGGTGGTAGGAATGCACATTTCATCGCTGGACGTACCATATAATAGTCACGCAACATCTTAATACGGAACACTTTGCTCATAGTGTGAAAATTCATCTGGATTGTTTTCAAAAACTTCAACTGTACACACTTTTTACTTGACAATTACCCATTCAACCATCAGTAATGCTGCTAGATCACTTATAGACCTGTATTTATACGGTATGTAGTGAAATAAAATCAAAGCACATGCTATAGCATGACAGGGGCACTATTAAATTGTAACTTGTGACCATAGCAAGGTGCCATTTACTACTTTGCTTCTAGAAGGAGGATCAATAGCAAGCTGTCTTACCATTGAAGATGCCCCGGTGGTCAATAGGGCCAGAAGAAGACACTGCAGCCATAGCGTGATGAAGTGCATGTTGTGCAGTCACTTCCCTTCGAGTCTGCTTGGTGTCACTTCAACTCGGTTGCACTCAGGCCTGAGAGAAACCAAAAAGCCAATGGTAGGTAAGAATTCAAACATGACCATCGATCCGACACGCAGCTTAAGTCAGCCACTAAAGTTATAAAAGAGTAAAGAAAATACTGAAATGATCTTGTTTGACCATACACAATGAAACAACTGACTGAAATAGCCAAATAGTTAGGCTCTTATTCCTCTCTCAAAACTTTGGGGGAAATATCCTCAAATACATGTGCACCTTTTTGCATTGCTCAATTGAATTACTTGGATTTCAATATCTGCTCATTAGTAAATTATGTATAGTACATTGATTGGATTGAATGAAACAGTATCAAGTTGAGCATAAGATCAATATTGTGTATTGAATGCATTAAATCAAAAAATGCTGCATGCTATTTACATACTTATTATAACCCGATAATAGTCACCATTTTTATGAGGGTCTAAAGTATCCTATTTCAGCCAATAAAATTTGGTAAAGCTTCTTTCTAACAGTCATAAATTCAAAATCACACTTATTTTAGATTGTGACCTCGAATTATTTCTGCAAAATATTGTTCAGTGACATGAAATTGCTCAATGTAGTGTATACCGAAATGCTTTAACATGATTTTACACCATTACAATGGTGAAATATCAAATTAATTTCCCATTGTTTGGTCTGTTCTTTGTTTTATGGGCAGCGGAACGATAACGGTATATAGACAACTGTATAACGTAACAAAGATGTGGCATAAAAGAGCAAGGGTTGCCATCAAATCTGCCAGAAACAATAGGTTCGTGTGTCGTTCGGGGACAAGTAATTGCAATCAATAATTTCGTTGCAACCAATTGCAAAGTTGCTTGATTGTGCCTCCTCTCCAAACCGAAAGCACTTGATGAACATGGTGCAATGTCCAGTGCATCTGTACGAGTCCAGGAATTCTGTAAAATCAAGGCATTGACAATTCAGCACATTTGTTACAGTATTTGTTGCCATTTTAATGTGCCCAGATTATTGGATTTTCTGAAACTTTACATTGCAACTACATATAGCTGTCCATCTGCAACAGCTCACAGCACAGTTATCACAAACTGAATGTCACATTCCTGCATTATCTATATAGTTCATTTCACATCCCATTCGTTTATTTAAAGTGGAGCATTCTATACCATTTAGCTATCCTAGTGTACAATAAAATGTTACCAGATTTTAAATTAAATAACTGTTTTTAATATGTTGTCCTACCCTGCATGGAAGACATTTCCATTATATTTTTGTTTTCAACATTTCAGCTTTCGTATAATACAGCAAATGGGACCTACAATGGAGTGTGTGTGTGTGTAATATGTGTGCCTTAAGGAAAGCAATAACAAGAAAGAATACATATTTGTACATCAATGCACACATGCCAGTTGTATTCCTTCGAGGCCCAACTATTGACTTTGGATCCATTTCGATTCCACGTACAGACATAGATAAACATTAATATTGCACGGAATAGACATTTATATTAAAACGGTATGAAGGTTTCAGGCCCAAAGCTCTTTCATATTGCAGCCAACTTCTCAATCAAATCTTGCTGCTTATACCATGTGCACTTGAGAAAAGTACATAATCCTTTACCTGTTCAATGGCAAACTACTGAAACCCAGTGCCCAATCGATTTTGCAGCGTTAATTTATCAATATGAAGTGCTCCGAATTATGCAAGCACTCTGGAGCAACATGCACCCCAGTGCGAGCATTGAAGGGTGTTTTATAAGTGGGACCACATGCTTGCAGTTCCACCTATATATAGTACAACATTAACCGTCTTTTTATGGGATTCACAACTATACACACATTTCCATTTCAGAAAATGTTCACAATTACCAGGCTGGGAAGTTAGAATTACCCTGCAAACATTTCAGAAAAACTCTGGTCAACTTTTTGTACTGATGGTGTAACCGTGCAACCTACATTGCGAAATTGTACACTTTCTATAGTCCAGATTCTGGAACTCATTGGTCCCAATTTATACTTTGACCTTGGTTTCAATGATATTTATATTTTTTCCCCAGGACACAAAAATGCATAAAGTGAAAGATAATTACATAACAAACCACATTAATCCCTTAAGAACAATCCAGTATTTCAAGGGCAACAAAAATTCCAGTTTTTAGTACACACCCTGTAAGATAAATATAACTCAATTTCACAATAATATTCCCTAACTTGTCTTTTCCCCTGACATTCACATTTTTCACTCATTCCTTGACATATTTTTTGATCATAAATCACATTGTTTTAATAAATTTCCATGTTTCCCACTGCAATTAACGCCATAAAATTATCAATTTTCCTATGTACACTTTACACAATTTTTAACAATTTAGGTTTTCCCCAGATTATCCAAATACATATAGTATCTTTACTAAAACTGTGACATCACCAAGTGCTGATAAAGTATTTATTTTGTTTTCTGTCCAAAAAAGTGACACTGCATTTTTTCGCAACATACACAGAAATCAATACAGTATATTTACCCATGTGGTCATCTTTATTTCCATATAAACAGGAAAAGAAGAAGTAAACTACTATTATTTTTTGTATATTTTAGCTCAGACTTGATTTCTGGCTTCCATGTACAATTTTTTGAATCCTCTTCGCCCCAGCTGGTCCTCCCCAACATATTTCAATATAATAAACTTATTCTTTTCTTTCTGCCTTGAATTGCCAACATTACTGTATTATGCAATATTGAGAATTTTGCTCTTGGCTCTGAATACATATACATAACAGAATTTCAGCTGCTCCATGTATATCCCCCAATATCCCCAGATATCATATATTGAAGGGGAAGAACCCCATGCATTTGGGGAAAATATTCCCGCTGGAAATATCAATCTTGGATGTTACTGGATGGCATTATGCATCAGGTACAGGGCCCAGCGACACTGGAGACCAATTTTGAACACGTCCATATAACAGCGATACGATATTTTCATTTTGGCGCCCAAGGCGCTTTCCATACAGAATAAAAAAAAATCACGCACACCGTAAAAAATGCTAGTACGCATTTCACGACAACATCGAAACGATGCAAACCAACGGGAAATCGTTGCATTTTAACAACGGATGCATCGATAAAAAGACGATTGCGATTACGAAGCTTTCGTATTTATACGCGCCGCGCGCTGATACGATACACAACGCACGCAAAAGGCTTCAATTGTCAATCTCATGCACAATGGTTTCTACGCGTTACTTGCCTTAAATTCTCTTATTAATGTTGCTGTTAGCGGTGAAAACACTGAAAATCGATGGTCCTTCGTGGCGTTGTGACCTACGATTGTAATCCCGGGCCGCTAGGCCGTCGATTCTTGCCACAATGGGCCTTTGGATGACAGCAACTAGATTATCTTCGAAACGTCCGACTCCTTTCACCGCCGCTCGACGACTGTTGTTACCTAATAACATCCGCCAGATGGCGCTAGCTGAAGTGCTCTCCTGCGAGCCGGAAAGGTCCATTTCGAAATTCCGGGGTAGAAAATTGTTCAACGTGCTTGATTGGTGCTGCCACCTGCTGGACGTTTCAGAAGTTTGTCGTGTTGCCGTTAGCGCTATCTCCTTATCAAATTATACTCGCAGGAAATCAAGATAATAGATTAAAAATTCCAGTAAAGTAAAAGCTACGTATCATTTTGTGTATAGAAGACATTTTGGGTTGCGGACTTTGTTATTTTTCATCGTAAAGTTTGAAATATATTTATTTATTCGGTGTACTGATTTCTTTTCTCAGCTGATCGTTGTCCTTGGAGTTTGTCTCTGAATATATAGGTTAGTACGGTTTAATTAGGCTCTGCATAAACGCGGGGATGTACAAATATGTGTGCGTTTTGCGCACTGGAATATCGAAAATAATTACAGGAAAAGGACGATTTATCGCAGCAGCAAACATGGGAGACGAACAGCGAAGTGAAAGCGACTACGTTGCCAGATGCAAGCTTACAATCAAATTGAAAGACGACGAGGAAAGTTTGCGAAAAATCCGTCAACGAGGTCACTTTTCCCTGTTTCACAAAGGAAAACCTTTCATCAGCGTCGAATCCCACGAGAACTTGATTGGGACGTCTAAATTAATCTGGCTAGGTTTCAATGGTAAGACTCCACACCTGGCGTCACGCCCGCCATTTTGTACGGCAACGTGACGAACGAGATGGCCGATTCGGAATGTATTAATGTATTTCTTATGTCAGTATCCCAGTTTTGTCTTTGGATACTGTCTTCAAACATGTATGCGGTGATATACACCATTAAATAACATTACAAATTTACAAACTGAAGTTGCACGTTACACGTTAAGAATCAACACCATCGACTCGCTCTGACGTCATTCTCTAGTATGTGACGTCACTTGCGGGCCAGACTTTTGAATAATTAACAATTTTACAGTGTCAATAAAACACTAGAAGTCAAACACAATAGATTTTCTCGTCAGTTATGCCGAGGAGTTATAAGCTTAATAAAAAACACATTGCATAGCAATACAAATTACATATACTATTGATTTTAAAATTTTAATTTCTGCAAATCAATTAAAAATAATAAAATACCACATATTGAATGAATAATAAAAATACTTGAATTACATATAGACCAAACTTTTATCCTAAAATATATTTAACTCACAGGAATTATTAAAATATAAATAATAATAAAAAAATATAATTCTTCCAGATTTGAAATCTCTTGCAATAAACGAATCTGAAGAAAACTCAGTATTGTTGGACATTGTAAATGGAGGAATAGCAAGATTCGCAGTTTCCTTGCCGCCTGTCACAGACAATGTTCTGGATGAACTTTCGGCTAAACACAACGGGAACTTCGCAGACCTCCGAGCAGCCTTCCTCTACATGTTAAATGCTGAAAGTGCAACTGTTGCTAGACATGTATATAATTCCTATCTAACTTGTATAGTATGTAACAAAACGCATGCATTGACTGAAAATATTCTCCTCAAAAGGGAAGTGCATTACTTCACTGGATGCACAACACGAGGTTCTGCCAGCGATGCGGGGACCAGCTAAAGCGCAATGCCGCAGGAAACCATAAACACTGCGCCAAGTGCGGTACAACTCATTACCCATACGTAAATCACACACACCTATATCCGTTATTAATAATAAATTCATGCAAGTAACGGGTTTTTTCTGCTTACGGCTAAAAGACCTCGCCCGCCATTATAACGCTGGTAGTTGAAGATGAGACCGATCGATGTCTTCTTGTCCGTCAACCTCAGTTTATTCCCGGCTGGTACACTGCCATTGCTGGATTTGTTGAAACAGGTGAAATTAAATTTACTATACTGAAAACAGAAGAAGACAATGCAAATGTATAAATTACCTGCATTTTGTTACACGAAAGGAGAAAGTCTGGAGGATGCCGTGCGCCGCGAAGTGGCCGAAGAGGTGGGCTTCGAAGTGGACAGGTTGGAGTATTTCAACTCTCAACCTTGGCCCATTCCAAAAAGTACTTTGATGTTAGCCTGCATAGCCCATGTAAAGCCTGGTCAAAAGGTAAAATAAGAGAAAAATAAATATTTTAGCCACTGTCCAGTTAATCTGTTATAATTACCCTATATATGCAGATAGACATTGACCGTAAGGAACTGGAAGATGCGCAATGGGTTTCAAAAGAAGAATTGGCGAGTATCTACCAAAAAGTCACAGAAGATTCAACAGTATTATACTCGAATAGCAGTGAAGATGATGGCAAAGTACGGATGATTCCAATGAAAGGCACAAGTGCAAACGACCTTATCAAACATTGGCTCTCGCAACAGTGTAGTAAATTGTAAATTTTTAAGACACAATACAGAAATCTTGATTTTAAAAACCCTGTAAATGTTTATTTACAACAATCGATGGGCATTTCAGTAAAGAAATAGTAATCCAAGGGGAACCATCACTTTGACAACATCCAAACTTTGCAATAGTAGTTTGGAAATGAACCGTCACATTATAAAACGACTTTTGAAGTCGCTTCGTAATTAACCTACCGTCAGCAACACCGGAATGTAAAAGTACTGAACACGGTGTTAACTAGTCTATACAGAGTTAGTGAAAACGTTAAAATTACTTTGAACGCGTGTAAAATATTCGTTCGTCGATTTTGTTTATCTTCAAGTTGCATTTCACAATATGAGACATAAGCGGAATCGGTCCGCCGCAAGTTAAAGTGTAGGTACGTGTACATTATGCATCGGAGTTGTGTGTACCTTGGACGGAATCACGTGGGATGTAAAATGTAAAAACTAGATTGATTTTTCTTACCATCAATCATTTGGATGCATTCAGGGGAATGGTACGGTATACCGATCAAAAAGTGAGGTGCATCGGTAGATATGAATATGCGTGCCGTTGCATGCATCAAAGGGGGAACTTTCAAAACACATCCTTGTTATTGTTGGGTTTGTTGTTACTTGAATTTGCATCCAGTTCTTCGTAAAAGCCACCAACTGATGGTGTATCTGTCGTGTCACCTTTATGGGCATCGATGTGAAACCCGCCATTCGTCTCTTGCGCGTGTGCAATCTGCATACAGAAAAGCAGACAATTTTATATAAAATGTTGTTCGTATATTTTCAAATGAGATCTAAACCGATTTAAATCATATTGACAATTGCATGTACTGTTATTCATCATTTTGCCCTTACTTGAATAGTGTCCGATGTCCCGTCTCTCATGTAACTCGGGTTTTCAAATGACACTCCACCAGATGATCTGTAATTATTTTGCTTCCTAAAATAAAAATAATATTCTATTATTATTACAAAAACCTCCCAAGATTGCGTAATTACATTCCGGCAAATGCTGAATAAATTAAGAATTACATCACCTATAATATAGGACTCCTAGGAAAATTCCAACTATGATCACCACAGCTAGGATGACTAATCCTGTGATCAAACCTGTTTTATTGCCTAAATGAAATAATAGCAAATAATTATGTAACAGTGCCTTTTCAAGCCATAACCAAAGTGCGGTTTCATAAATAAATAATTACCTTCTTCATCTTCTAGCTTTTCAGCAATATCTATAAACACATTCACATTAAAAGTTATTATAGTATATGTACAGAATCAAATAAATACATCATGTTTCATGTTGTACCTTGGTTAGCGTACTGAAGGATCTCGGAAATAGCACTACTTCCGTGATGATTTATCGCTTTTACACCAATCTCGTAAGATTCTCCCGGTACCAAACTAGAAATGGTCATCTGTTGCGAGCGAGTATCATTGTGGAACTACAAATAGAGCAATTAAAACATGTTACAATGTTTTATTTGCTTTCACGCAAATGAACACGCACCTTTATCGATTTGCCGCTTCCAGTTTTCCTCCAAGTGACTCTGTAAAACTCAACCATTCCTGGATTTTTGATCGGGGAATCCCATGAAATCTCAAGCGTGTGATCGTTAATCGATACTACGGAAAGTTCTTGCGGAGGACCCGGAAGCAGATCTAAAATAATCCACAAAAAAGTTACACAACTTCATCATTGTAAATTACCTTCGTGAATATGCTCAAGTAGCAATGCTATTTGTACCTTTTCCTTCTTGAAAGCACGATATGATTTGTTTACCAAATCCCGTTACACACATCGCTCCGTGCCTGATGGTTTGGCCGTGGCACCAACCGAGGCAACGACGAGGAACTCCCCATCCTTGACAGCAACGCCTGTGATCTCCTCCGTCTAATATGTAATCATTATTGCATTATTACATAATTAGAGACCGATAACTACACTGTAATTACCTGAAGCGCATAACATTAGCTTGTGAACCTCAGGAATGCACTGAAACCGTTGCGATATGGCATCGATGTCGATGTCGAAAGTGCACGCGTCTAAACACTCCGGTGCTACGTGTTGCGATACGCAACAATCTTTCAATTTGAACAAAGAAACAACACCATATAAATTACAAACTGTATTTGCAATTGCAGTAATAAATCCTAAAACATAATTTTATTTTTACAACCTTTAACGCTATTTTCCCGCGATGTCGGAGGCAACTTGACGCGAATGGCAACCGGTTGCATAACATGTCCCAATGGATTCACAGCTGAACATATGTAATTGCCTTGGTCTCTGACAGTGGTGTTCATAACAATCAACTGCATACTGTACTTGTCAGGTGCCTTAAGGTACGCAGTGGAAGAAAACAACAATTAGTCCTGTTTGTTGCGGAAAGTTCAAGAAAACATCTTCATGATATAATTGTACCGACATTTTGCATTGTACGAATTCGGAATCTGTCCCCTTGTACTTTTTGCCGGGAACCATCCACATCCCTCCAGAATTCCAATTTAGGTTCGGGATAACCTTGCACGAAGCACTCCACGGTTGCGGTTTCTCCAGCCATGATTTCAGCAGCTTCGCCGACTACGATACTTGGTCCAACTGGAATATAGAAAGGAAAACCAATATTATTGTAAATCAAATCAATATATGGGCAATACAACAAGGTACTCACAGCTGATCTGAATTCTCTTTGTAGTCTGCATGCCGTCGCCGTAACCGTTGTCCGCAAAACAGGCCACCACCGCCATGTCCCGCGTCACGTTCACTATGTTCGTAACCAGATGACTCTTCAGTTCTTGGTTATATAATTTGCCGTTGACGAAAACGGACACTGTAGGTACTGGAGATCCCATGGCCACGCAGAGGACAGTCATGTTACCGCCTTCCATGATTTGCGTCGACGGATGAATGTGCGGTGCCTGACAAATAATTTAAAAAGTATGTAAGTAACTTTAAACTTAAAGTCTGAACTACCAAACTATACCTCAACGAATGCAGCATACGCAGGGTCGGTGAACGCGGTTAAAGTCTCTTGTATGCGGCTCTCTTCCTTTCCGGACAACGCGGTAACGTACATCTCGTACCTGGTGTTGGGAGAAAGATCAACAAGCCGAAGTCCCAATGTTGCGGTGGTCACCGTATGTGGTATAGTATTATTGCCTTCAATGTAGTAAAACCTAAACGAGTGAATCCATCACTTAATATTTCAATACAACACAAAAAGCAGACAGCGAATGATCCGTGATCAAGTATACTTGCTTGTATTTCAACTGTTCCGTTGGATGGCTGAATTCCGGAGGAAGCCATACAACCTCTATGGAAGTAGTGTTTTTCGAAGACACCGCTAATCCTATCGGACCACTTGGAACACCTGAACAAAGGTGAGAAACAGTTTATAACTTTAAACAACTTTGTAATATAATGCTGCATGTAATTGGCATGGAAATGTTAAAACATAGAACTTTCAATTTAAATAAGTTATGGATATTGTTATTAACCATAATTTGGGTCATGCCAATTACAATCGCACTTACCCTAATTTTAAAAACAACTGCCAACCTGATGTGGAATCGCCTTCGTTTTCAGATGTCATGTTGATGCGGGCTTCGGAGGACGGCAAACTCCACCCGAATTCGTTTGCGGCCATCACGTAAAACACATAAGCCTGGTTTGGTTCCAGGTTATCGATGATGGTTGATGTGTCTGATGCATTGACAGTGACCTGTAATGTAAAGTTGTTCCCTTAGCTATACAATTGCAATTGTATCGTCACGCCGTACAGCTAGACATTACCTTGATAAATTGCTTCAATGGCTTGCCTTTGTCGGGTTCTGTATCCATTGCGTACGTAATATCATAAGAAACAACTTCACCATCTAATGGAGGCATCCATTGAAGAAAAACAGACGTTGTGTTTAGATTAACCACGTGGAATGAGTAAGGTGGTCCTGGAAGTGTCCGCGTTCCTACATTCCAAAACCAAATCAGAACAAATCCATTTATTATAATTTGATAATAGCCCGTTATTAGTCAACAAATGTAAGCCCAATCTCACCTTCTTCCAAACATTCAACAATGCTGATTAGATCAACGATGCAGAGTGCACCCAACACGCTCGTCGGTTGTTTCATGACACCCGCGCACAGATCCAAGCAAGTCCTTTGCACTCCTCTACGCCTGCAACACGGTACATGGTTCCTTCCTCCGACACCACAACGTAGAATCTTATGGAAATCCGCCATGCAACCCGGCAACACATCCTGCACCTGATGCATCTTTGTCCTATAGTCGCATACGGCGAGACACGAAGAGTTGACACCGGCTTTGGAGCAGCAGTCGGACACGTTGTAAAGGGGGTGTGTGGTTGTGTCATCATCCAGTTCCTCATCGGTCTTATCTACTTCCTCATCGGTCTCATCAGCCACAGATTCCTCCGGGTCGGTGCGAAACAGCAACCTTCCCGACGCGGCACTCGATCCGTGTTCGTTTACGGCGGTCACGTAAGCCTCGTAGTTGGTGTCCGGTGTTAGACCATCAAGCAGGAACGGACTCTTGGTGTTGTTCATTATGATGGTGTAGTCGCTGTTGGAATCGCGAACGTGGACGTCGTATGCTAACACTGTGTCGGCCAGCTTTTCCGGTGGTTGCCAGTGGAGGATGACCCAGGTGGGGTTTACGTTGTTGATGACCAAAGTTTTTGGAGGGGAAGGAAGGACACCGTAGCTTTCCATAAGGCAATTGGCGTATACGGACATGTGAGGCAGGCACCTGTATGTCACAACAAAACGAGTGCTGTAATCTTTCCGAGCTGTCAAAAATTCAGCATTAAACAATATAAAAACCATATTTTGGGTAGTTATCTAAGTTGGAAATTGTCAGTGCACACTTGAACGTGGAAGCACTTGTGCACGTGCTTATTTACAATTAGCACTTCGGTTGTCACACCTTCAATATGTTGTTTTGAATTTTAAAAATAACATTGCATCATTTGCAGATAGCTGCATTTCACATGCTGCAACACGGTGAATCCCTCATTATTATTATTACATATAGACTACAATTAAGATTGCATCAAGATAGCATTAACAAAAACCTGTTTACCTACTTCGTTCAATTTGCATAACTGGTGTGTTATCATTGGTATATTTATAAAGCACCATTCCATCATTTAATTTACCCGCGTAATAAATCTTGCGTTTCAAAAGGACAATAACAACATACCAATTTGATACGTCAAAATATGCTAGGACACATTAAAGCGAGCATTAAAGTGCACAGAATTCAGAGCATTATTATTAATATTGAGTAGCAGTTTTCCCAGTCGATACACGATCAATACTCGTTCTCGTCCCGCCGCGCAGCAAGAGCAAACTTACTGGAAATATTGGAAGTCAATACGGGAAATGTTGCTATGGCATAGGTTGACGCAAAGGTCTGGCAAGCCTCTTTGTCGACAACATGGAGTCAGGTCCTTCCTTTGAGTAAGACAAGGCACAGTGATACCGACCCAAGGGGCGCATATCATGAGGTCCGTGAGACCGATGCCGTCGGCACGGCTCGGATCGCAGAACCGATGAAGGCAACTGTACGTCAGGTAAAACCAATAAAATCAGATTAGTATGTTCACTTATTCCGGTTGAAAAACAAAGGCACGCAAATACAACACACCTTTGCATAGGAAGGCCTTCTCGGATGCAGCAAGCTCTTACGTCAGGTATCTCAAGTACGGTGCTGTTCCCGTTCTCCTTTTTCTCTTTTTCTTCATCAGCAGTTGGGATTAATGTCAGTGTTCTTACTCTGTAACTTGGCAAACTTGTCCCATGGATATTCAAAGCTATCACCTCCACTTCGTACATAGAATACGGCTTCAGATTGTCCACAGTCAGCGTTGTCACATTGCTATCCACCTGTGAAAAGAAATATCAAGGTCCACATTTAAACCATTGTACACTAATAAATCACCTAATCTGTCATTGTTAATTTATGTATCTTCTGTGCAGACTCTAAACAAATTTACTGTTTAAGTGCAATTAAGCCGCAAAGTCAATTATTCTTTGCGGCAAAATTCCCCGATAGATTAATTCGTATACATAATTTCCAAAATCCCTGGCTTTCGCATTAAGCCTTTCCTGGTTTTAAATCACTTGTTTATTATTACACAACAAAAGAATACAGAATCTACTTTTATAAAATCTGCTGTTTGCATTCATCACAATTGCTGGAACGTTTCGATGGAAACCACGCGGATGGATGGAAACTCGCCAAGAAACGGACAAAGGGAATGAATTGGAAAAACAAAAAGCATGGATATGTCTCACAAAGATGAGGAAATTGCTGAATATTTTTGCAAAATCAGCATCCTGTTTATCACAATGCAGCAGGACGATTTCAATGCTATCGACTTGCATTTTCACCCGGCGCCGTATACGTCAAGTCTGTGTTTTTCATATTATTTCCTCCAGTAAACTTCCATGAATTGTGTCAATTCTATATACAATATTGCGTCAAAAGTGTATGTGTATCTACCCATCAAACCAACAGTGCTATAGTAATAAATAAGAGATAGGGTTCAAACATGTTGACGCGCTGACGCACGAGCATTTCGGATATACACATTTTTGGGACCCCGGGTTATTTAAAAAACATGAAATTACCAACTCAAGGTCTGTGTTTATCCGATTCAATTGTGAATGATGTCATCACGGACATTCAGCATTCAGTATTTTGCATTCGAGGGGAAAAAATTTACCTTGTGTTCCCTGAACTTGTCCGCGGGGCTTTGCTGTCGTCCTTGGCGCTCAACTTTAGCCTCCATCGGTGGCATTGTGCCATCGGCAGGAAAGTATTCCTCTTCCTCAACAGTGCTCAATTCCTTAAAAGAAACAACAGGGAAATATATTTTATTATAAAGTGTCCACGTACTTTCCAAAAATTAACTGGCTTTTGTTTCGCGAGGCCAGGGTGTATCGCGATGACAATTTAAAAGCGGAGTGTTCGGGTCACCCCGGCACCTTGAAATCGGTTGAGTCACGAGTAAAATAAAAAGTATTTAGCTTTAAAAATGAAAAGCTATTACTTTCAAAACACAATGGGCTTTTACATATAACTTCTGCGAAAGCAATTTATCGGGGAGCTGAAGCGGAGATGCTTAATTCGACTTCCTTATTCCTTTTATACACAGAATATCATTATAATATACCGATTCAAACTCTGTGATAAGTGATAGCATCTTTACAAAATATACAAGAAAAAATCTATATCTAACGATCGAGGTCCGCGTATTGAAATAATTGGATATTTGCAAATTACCGCAAGGTCCTCCTCATCGCCAACTTGCTCCAACTCGTCGAAAGCCTTCAGTTCAGTGACATTAACAATGTACTGGGTGATGGTGTCGCCGTTCTGCCGAGGAGGTAACCACGTCACCCTCACCTCGCTGTCCGACAACGGCTCCACGGAAACCTCTCTCGGTGGTCCTGGAAGGATCTCTGCAACGGCACGGTATAATTACAGGGTGCTATAATTGCATACGTGTAAGTTGCATATTAAGGCACTCACCAATGCCCTGAGCTATGCAAGCCAACGTAGCCTGGCTGTAATAAGAGCAAGTGTAGTGGTGGAACACGCTGGCTGATTGCAGGGTGTATTCGCCGTGACAGACTTCGCGACACGCTTCGGGGATGTCTTCGCGAATGCAGCACGGCACGTGGTTCCTGCCATCTTAATATATTTACATCAATACATTATTATAGTACTTTCCAAATTATACTTTCTTCTTCTTCATTATATTAAACGCACCGGCCATGCAGAATGCAACGGAGGAAAGGTGGTCCTGGCACTCGAGTGCGGGAACTCCGGTCTTGCCCAGTATTATATTGCTAAGGCTACAATAGCCTAGACATTTGGCAGGAACACTTTTCTGCAAGCAACATTCTGAAATTCAAAAAGTACAAGAAATGTTTTAGATTAAAAGTATGTATGACAAAGATAAAATCGAAATTCACAATTTTCAATTAGTAAAATAACCATATGTACAAAATATGGTTTTTACAGTCAATTTCTATAAAACGTTTAATGGATAAGTTTAGTCATTAAATTCCCTGACTATCCCATGATTTCCATTCTTAAATTTAAGTGTAACTGTGATATATTTAACTCCTTAACTTAAATATTCATCCATCACGGACCAATCAATACAATCCGATAAATTCATCACATTGTAACATTTGCTATTAAAATCGATTTTCGATTGTGAATATTAAATTCGGCATTCATGTGGGAATACAGGAAGTTAACACAGGAAATTGAACTAATGGATTGTGAATATTATTCTCAATCAAACTTTAAATATCCATATATTTAAAAAATGCAGCGTAAGGATAATGTCAATTTTAATCAAATAAATTATATTGACTATACTTCCAATTTTATCTTCCCTATTGACAATCTGAAATTAATCCACCACTTTCTGATTACACGCATTAATTTTAATTCATAATGTACCCAGGCACAACATTATTCTAATGCGCGCTTATTTTTTCCACGCGGCAACATTTCCGCTTCTCGTAAACCGCACTAATTATAATTTAGCAGTTGTTTTTATGGTCATGCAATATTATTGATTCCTCTGACCTTTCCATTTTACTACACAAGTAACAAACAACACACATGCCAAAAGCTCATCATGCCCTGCATTTATTATAATACATTTTTATCTCGGTGCATGGAAGCACCATTTCGCGGTATAATATTAACCGCAGGATGTACTATGCTAGTTGTAAACGTTGGATTGAGTTTGTGTCACAACCGTGGAATTAAGTCTGCGAAGTGTTGCCTGTTTTTTGTTTACAACTGAATTATACAGCACATTAATTCCATGCGTACCTGTGTAGTTATGTCCGATGGAGAAAGGCATCGCGTGAGGAGGAGGGCTCGGAGTGACGACTGAATAAAAAGCACAGAAACATAATAATAATGCAAATTTATCACACTTGTTTGACTCGTATGTCTAGCATTGTATTCACCTTGCAAGTGGAGGAAAATCCTGACCGACGGTGAACTGTTCACTTCACATACGTACTGCGCCGTGTCCAATGCGCGGGCTGCGGAGATGGACAGCACCCATTCGTCACCACCTGTAACAATCGTTTTTCCTGTTACATACTTTCAAACTGATTTCAATAATATAGATGAGAAGGAAGTGCTGTCCAATTTACCTTCGGTGTGCAGCACAGATACCCTGGAATCGCTGGTCACTCTGACGGTGCCCGCGGTGAGGATCTCGGCTCTTCCAAATTTCACTCTCTTCCATATCACCTGTACATTTATATTAATCAAGTCAGAATGAAGAGTCCATTTTATCCATTTTATGTCATTAAATTCCGGTTACCGTACCGAGTTGTCTTCTAAATTTTTGACAGTACATGGCAGCAGTACTTCTTCGCCAACGAACACGCTGATTGGATCTCGAGAGTTGTCCCTCAGATCTGGCAGGGCTGAAACAAAATGGCAATATATTTCATTGAATTCCAACTCTAATTATTTATTTTAAATATTTAAATATCAATATTATCAACACATCGGATTTCTATTGGCCGCCATTAAACCAGTCAGCCTGAATCTATGATACTTTTACATACTAAGTATTTAATAATTTCCTGCATTTTACTTTTAGTATATACAAGATTTCATTATAGTATTACTAATATATTTGTAGTAAATCCAGTCATAATTAACAATCACATGTCAAAACAACAAAATTAAGTATGTGTTTATGGTTCTTTTACTCTATATCGACCACATAACAAATAATTACTATACATAGTCCCACCTAGTTTATTACATATATCGGCCCTACTTATAGTGCAATGCATAGACAATACACAGGTACAAAATCAATAAAAGCATTATAAAAATAGCCTTTATCAATAAACGGTCTAGACTAATGTTCCTTATATGATGTCTACTACTGCCATCGATAAAAATGTCAATAACAATATGTTATACAAAATAAATATTTCAATTGAATATTTTTATAAGGAAATTTTAAGGAGTGTGGGGGACAACAGAAAACAATACCATATGTGGGATTAAAACAACGAAGACTATATACTTCCTTCTTGGATGTTAATTAATAAAACAGCGAAAATAAATTGAAGGACGGATTTAATGGTTCCAACTTACAGTGAATGTATAAACAGAACCATAAAGTAATAACAAAATTGCCGGTAAAATCCTGCTGAATTTTTAAAAAAGTGAAGTAAAAAAAGCATGAATTAAGAGAAACAACTTCCGTATATAAATTATCATATCATCAGCACGTTTTTTGCATAACATGTTTTTGAAGACGTCAACATTAATATTTCTCAAGGGAATAAATATCGTGAGACAATTTGAATATATAATGTAAATTATTAAACATACATCATAACACATGGATATATCCATGAAATGAATTACTTCCTTTATTGCAGCGCCACCTGGCTGTAGAATTGACGCTTTTTCACTCTTCTAACTATACTGTAATTAAAGTATTTCATTTTATCGTACACTTACCATTGTTCAAATAAACTTTTATTGTAATTACATCATTAAACATTCACTGCTAAGTTTTAAGTTTTTAATTACTCTTATATGTTAATTAATTGTAATTACATATACATACTCAGCAAACATTAATTTGCAAATGTTAATTCCCATTTTCCCATAATTTTAACTTCATTTTATTGCTCTGCGTTCTAAAGTTTATTCAAAAACATTACAAGCAAACTTCCAACTTTCATTTTAACATATAAATGTAAATACTATAGTTGATACTCTTAAAAAAATTCATTAAAATCTATATACTAGCAAGCTCTTGATACCCTAGCTATCACTGTATTTGCAACATGGCTCAAAAATTTCCTCAAATTGCATTTCTAGTATATAATTTCGCAATTTTTATGCAAATACATACTATGCCGAATAAAAAATATATAGTTCACGAAACATTTCCTGTCGTCAAAACAAGTATATGTATAAGCCCAGTTTGACCCGGAAGTAACCTTACAAACAAAGCAATGGCCACTGTTCAATTTTTCGCAATAGTGACGTCACCCTTGCAATAGCCTAAAACAAGGCTGTATAGTATACGGCCTTGGGCAGCCAAACAGTCCCGCAGCTAACCTAACCTAACCCGAGTTAGCCGCGGGACTGCCGGACTGCCGGACAGTGGGACCGCTGGACTTCCGATTAGAGTATAGTGTTGTGGAACTTTTGATATATTTTTGGAATATGTGGAAA
>JAQFZQ010000808.1:0-26264 GCA_034696005.1 Glomeris marginata
ATCAAAATTAACCTCCCCTAACCGAAATTAACTCAAATTAACCTAACCTAACCGAAATTAACTTCAATTAACCAAATCAACCGAACGTAACCGCAATTTGCGTATTCGCGCGGCCGTTTCAAGCGCGTATTGCCGAGGACGACCGACTGGGGGCGCTTGTTTCGGTTTTCCGGTATTTTCCGGGCGCCGTTTAGCCTACAAGCTGCATGCTGCCCGTTTTCGGGCGGTATATAGTCACTTCGGTCACTTCGATGTAGGACAGATAATGTCCATATACGCAATTTCTTTGAAACGCTTTTGTTTTTCTAAAAATAATTGTGAAGCAAAAAGTGGTGCATTCATCCCCGGTCTCCCCTATATAATTATTTGAGGTGAAGTAGTTAATAACTGGCCATTGCATTATATTTGTGTAATATTTCTGTATATGTTTCTAACATAAGAATTTTGATTTTTAGTTGATCCGTGAACTGAACCGCGAGCTGTCCACGTACCACACCATCCTTCTTAGCCTGAATCTTCACAATGACTGTGATAAAGTCCATGAGGATTTGAAACGCAGCCGAAGGAAAGCACTAGATGTGGTTCAGGTGCTGAAAGTGAAACTTCCAAGTCGTGGTTTACGGTATGCACATTATTAAATTCTTCCACCATCAATATATATATGCAAGATGTTAATTGTTTAATTATGCAATAATCCTGATAAATTATTTGTGTTTTAGTCTTAACCAAGATCATCACATGGAAGTGGAAAAACTGTGGTCTCTATTTGTTTCATGTCTGGACAGTTTATATTTGGAAATGAACCGGACGCTAACACTCCAGGAAATGCTTATGATGCACTCAGGTACAATATAAACAGTTTTATTTTTATTTATTATTTAAAGTTTAACTAGAATTGAAACTATTTTTATTTTTAATTTAGTTTAGAACTATTTTCATACTTGTCCATATGTTGGTTCTGTTGAACTTCTTATTTATTTGTTGGTTCTGTTGAACTTCTTATTTATTTGTTGGTTCAAGTTGAACTTCTTATTTATCTGTTGGTTCACATTGAACTTTTTATTTATTTGACCTTCAATGAATGTTTTAATTAATATGTTTTGTTCAGTGGGAAATGGAAGGGTGACATTTTAATGTTTTTACCATTTATTTTTGTGGTAAAGAAAGAAAAACTATTACTTTTTTTTTTATTTATATTTTTTTTTGTTGAATCTTTTTTCCATTGCAATATGCAGCAACAATTTTATTTTTATAAATTGGTTTGAGCATTTGAAATTTCCATCAGATAGCTCAAGTTTCATGAACTTCTGCATTGATGATATGAACAGTCACATAGCAGAACAACTGGAAACATTGTCTCTGAATAGCATTTTTGAAAAGAAATTATTAAGGAGGGAAGAGATATCACGTCTCGAAAGGTACTAACTATATTATTATGTGTAATACCAGTTATACTTATGGTTACAAGTATAAACTTCTATATTTTAAACAATAAAACATAGGGAAATTATAGATTTAAGTGAGCTTTTGGAGGAGATTCACAGCTTTGTTGAAATCAAACTTCCGTCCGCAGAATCAACAGATTCTATCAACTTTCAAGGTGAATTTCTTTCTCAATGAATTATAATTTCTAATATCTTAATACTTCTAGCTCTCTATCATGTTTCAACTGTTTAGGTAACAATAATAAGTTTTTAATGGACAGTGATCAGAATTGTGGGATATCAGTGGAAAGTTCAGCGGTTGGTCTCTTAGAACTTTTACGTGTTGTGTGTTAGATTTCCAGAAAATTGGGGGAAATATATTTAAAAATACTTTTCAATTGTAAACTATAGATGGATGGGGAAACAAGTTGTCAGCAGCAATTTCTCTGTTGGATAATAATTGTGATGGTTGCAGTTTTCCTGTCGGGAACAGTTGTCGGTATCTGCATTGCATTCCTCTCGTGACCATTGTCCATAATATATGTACAGTTGACAAAACCGTTTTCAGTGTACCTACCTTTTCCCTTTTAGAGCCCTTTTAGAGCCCTTTTAGAAAGGTAAATAAGGAATTGTACGGGATAGTCCTGCAATAATTTAGATGTTTGTGTTAGGGTTAAGTGCATGGTTTACTACGGTATGTGATTTTTACCTTGTTTTTACCTAAAAATACATTGCAAGAGTGAATAACAGTAGTCAGGTGTGTACATACAGTACTTTATTAGTTAATTTACACATTTTCCCTTGCATTTTCACAAATATTTTGATACAATATTGACACAAATGTTTCTCATATAAACCTGTATATGTCAAATATGCACAAAATTGTATTGACATTGTGTAGAAAAGACAGCTAGACCAAGTTAGAAAATGAATATGGTTTTAGAAAAGTGCAGATATTATCAAGATTAGATATTATTTAAATGTGTTATTTAGTGATTTCATTTTTACCAACAAATATTAATGTTAATTTTGAATTCACATGGCATGTTATTTATTTTTACAACTTATTTAATTATTAAGTTACTATATTTACAGGTAATATTTCAGTAGTATATTTATTTACATTACTAGCTATAAAATGCATTTTATTCATTCAAGCCTGTGATTCAATCCTGAAGTTTTCAATAAGAAACAACTTGTTACTGTCATTTTGCTAACATTGGTCCTCCATGTTTACAAAGAAAATGTGATTTTCAATTGATGTTCTCTTTTCAAATTCTCCAACATATGCAAATATATGAATATATTGTGATGAAGTGATAATGTATTTTTTAGTCGAAATGCTCATTGGAGTAAGAAGTACAATACCATGTTATTGTATGTAGGTTATCCGGAAAGTATTAGCCGTTTTTTATTTAAACATACAAATCTGTTGTAATGCCAAATCTTAATTATCAAAACCTTTAACATGTAATTCATACTATTTAAAAAAAATAACGGATTTTTAAAGTATTTTTGGCTTTTGGAAAAGTTACTGGCAATGCTAATAAAACCAATACACTGGCGGCATCAGTGACCTAATCTTTTATGGACGTTATTTTCCTTAGGGCCAAGAAACAATTTCAAATGAAAGATCATAATTTTAAACAGTACTTTAATATGCATGTTAAACATTCTCTCATTGAACATTTGACATTTCAACAGCTTTGGGTTTTAAAATAAAAAGCGGCTAATACTTTCCGGATTTGGCCTATACATATTTCCATGATAGTACTGTTTTAGATTAATATTTCTATCTTTGTAAATGTTTTATTCGTCATGTGAAGTGTTGAACGTATTGTGAATTTAATATTTAATACAGTGTGTTTTCTCATGTGTTTTCTAACATGTTGATATTTAATTACTATACAACTACTATGTGAAATCTAACAAAATTCAGTATACTGCTCAGTTGAGATTACGTGCATCCGTGTTGATGAGTTGAAATAATCCCTTTTGAAGCTCATTCAGTGCATGTTTTTCAATTAAATCCTGATATGGAAAGTGCTGTAAGAAAATTCCACATTGAAACAAAATATAATAGATTTTGAGTAGATCAGGCAGCCATCTTTAAATATGCTATAATTACAAACATACCTTTCAAAAGATCACTTATATGATACCATGTTGATAACTACATCAGTTTTATGTAACATTAATGTTAACTGATCGAATTGATTAAATATTAGTATACATTTCCACAAGAATAGACCTTTTTACATTTATACGCGCGCAAACCTTTGTGCGTATCATGATACCGTGAATGTCGAAGAATTCAAAAGTAATATTATTCATTAAGTTAATGATTAGAATAGATTTGACTAGAAATATTGAAATGATTTTGCTTGTTTTTCACTTATAAAATGGCTGCTGCGCATTGAATGGCACGCTTGCGAGGAACGTACACTACCTCATGAAATCTGGTGATCTTGATATAACATTTTCAAACTCTACATAAGACAACTTGCCATCATCATCAACGTCTGCTTCTTCCAAAACCTGCCATGTAACATACAATTATAGGAGTAATTGGAATGAAATACGAAGAGTTACCGATATAGGCTTATTGGTTACCTTATCGCAAACCAAGTCTATCTCTTCTGGTGGAAGTTGATTCCTTGTAAGGGCTCCAGTTGCTTGAGCCAGATCTTGACGCCCAATGTATTGATCGCCATCATAGTCTAGAAAAGAAGGTTTACTATATAAAAGAGAGATACGTTGCTAACATTTTGCTCGAAATACTCCGGGTGACCGAATCTGTCATATGGCCCGCTGCCTCGGTATAATTACTGGCATTTTTTTCATACACTTGCCATTTGATTTACTTTTCGTACCGTAAATTTTAAAGGCATACATTAGTTTGATGTCACGTGGGCAATGCTCGTGCATCGATGAGAACAGATCGAGGAAATCGTTGAAAGTTAAGTTGCCGCTGTTGTCGTCGGAGAACACTTCGCAAACGCGGCGGCGAAATGGATTTTCCTGTTAAATGATATCATAATGTTAAAGATCGATATTATTGTGCTTAATTATTATTGAAATAAAAACTTTTAGTATTAGTAGCACAAAAAGTTTTAAAGTTTGTCAGATAGGAGGTTGGCTAACATAAGTTATTAATTACACCCACAGATTTTGTTGAAATAATTGCTTTGAATTTCGAAATAAATTATTAATTGCTTTTTGAAAAAAAAAAACATAAAGATTTCCAGTTTGAGTCGGCTAACATGGTGAACCTCCTAACTTAAACACCCCCTTTAACTTTGAGAGATAATAACTTTTTTTTACTAATTTCCCCAGAGATATTGTTGCAAAACTTTTTGAAAAAATATAAAGATTTTCATATTGCCTGGCCATTGTATTTTAATATCACAAATTACTTAATTTTTGAAAAGTATTGCTTATATTTTACCTTTAATTCTGGCATTTTTTCAACAAGCTCTCGTTTCACTCTAACTTGAAATGCTTCGTCTCCTGTCATAGTTTTAGGAACGACAGAAGTATCCAATTCACGGAATCTTCTAAAGACCCTATTGAACATAGAAATTGAATGCAGTTAATTAATTATACATATCTCCATGTATTTATTGCTGGTTGAAATATATTTTTCACAATTACCTCATTATTTCTTTTCTCGAGAAGAAAGTACAGTCCTGTAAAAATCACATTTAAATGTATGCTGCTGCGACTCATAAAGAAAGTATTTGTAGATTATTTCATAATAACAGACCTGGGTTAATTACCATAATAAGCTTAAATTACATGCTCCTTATATTAGGTCCTATTTTCTCCTTTGTGAACATATACTATACTGAAATTATTTGTGTATCCAACTGGATTTTTGTCATTATAATGTATTTAATCTATACAATTATAATGTATTTAATGTATATAATTATAATGTATTCAATCCATACAATTATAATGTAATCTATACAATTATTATGAAATTGTATAACTTGTTACATACAAGTAAGCCTTATTTGTAATACAAACCAGCCTATTTTTAAATTTTTAACTGAGTTTTCAATTAATACAATATCATTTGTATAGGGGCAGGGACATTATAATGCTTGATAATGGTAAAATGTACCATTATATTACTTATAAATAATTGATAACATTTAATTTGTCCATTCTGATTCCGATTTTGGGTTGCCAGTCACACAATGAATGGATTTTCATATATTTTTGATGCCCCATTACAGATACCTATGTTAATTTCAGCTTTTGCATAATATTATTGGAACATGTGTTTAAAATGATAATTGAGGATAAATTGTAAATAACCTGGTAGTCATCCAGTTGCTCTTCTGTGAAAATCACCAGTTTGTTTCCCATTGTGTAGCTTGTAGAGTACAGTGCAGCCTAGCTTACATGTAATTCACAAGTGCAACTGCAGCATAGATCGATGGTGCACATACGTGAGAGTGGTTCTAAATGCCACACCCTCTTATCTTTTCCATCTACAAACTCCCAATTTAATCATGTCTATATATGATTGCATGTTGCCAAACTTACATTTTCCTAATAGCCCTACAAACATTCCCTTATTTTTCAATTGCAGTATATACATTGTACAGGAAACACATAACATGTGAGATAAAGTCTTTAATTCAATTGCAAGCTTATTTACAGTGAATGTAAAACCCGACTAGATAAATGTTCCAGCTCAAGATTTACATTCTTCCTCCACATGCTGACTTAGATATATTGCTTTTTGTGCAAATTCAGTGTAGGACAGGAGTTAAATATACTCTGGTAAGGCTACATAGATATAGTGCATGTCACATCACTTCTGTAAGTACATATATATTTTTAAGTTGCCTGGTTTGCATTTTTGTAGGCCCTAGCTATTTAAATGATGGAATTATTTTATAGTATATGCATATAAAGGAATAGGATTTATTTGAAGTGGAAATATTAGGATTTTATGTTGACTGAGAGATGCTGACCTCTGGAGGATGACAAGAGAAAAGCAGTTTGATCGATATCAGTGCTCTGTTTTATGTATATAGTCTGAACAAAACACATACTTTTAATTATTTCTCTATAGTGATTTCAACATACAATTAGCCCAGTAGTTGACTATGCCATTTGTTGACAAAACGAATAATTGTATTAATAGCCAATTAAAACCTTTTCATTCATGAATATTAATACTTCAAGTGAAATACAACAGGATAGCAAAGTTAATATAATTTTCATGTTATGGTTGGACAAACATGGGGACATTGAAATGTTTTTGTCATTGTGGATCAATGAACAATAGCTTTGAATTTAATAGCAGTGGAATTCATATTCAATAATGCTAATGCATTATAGTGTTCTTCAATATAAAACTTACTTGAAAATATTTTTATTTACATTCTGTTTTTATATAATTAAAGGTGAACTGACAAGGTTTTGTGACATACCATGGAAAGTGTGTAATTCTATAGAATTGATGCCAATAAAACGATTGGCACAAACAAAACTTTTTAAAAATTGTTTTAAAAAAGTTACGATTAGTTAAAGAGGGTGTCGTGGAAGGAAGGTGTCACCGTGTTCTGTTTTGGCAAAATTTGAATTTTTAGCCAATGGTACAGCTTATCAATGGCGCTCCAGTGTACATATCACAATATACTGCTAAGTAAAATACTCAGATTTGAAACTAAATAATTCATATCTGTGGCAATAATGTTTCAAATGGCCTAAACTTTTCAGACAATGTTCCTAAATTAGTGGCAATCAAATGCTAGTTTTTTCAGGGTATGTTGCAAAACCTTGTCAGTTCGCCTTTAATCATTGTGCACCAAATAAGTTATATGCATTCCTTCCAATATATTTTTAAAGTTTATTTGCGGTAATGTGGTACAGTATTAGAAATGCAATTTTTTTCAATGAGAATTTAATTTAATTGAACATGACCGACGAAACCTTTTATGAAATATTGCTGTTCTTTATTTATATGCTTGCTTGATGACCTTTGTCTTTAAAAATGGTGGCCATTAATTCATGTCATCCTTTCCAGATAATTTATTATTCACCATTCATATTACTGAACCAAGAAACCTTATTTACTTTCCTATACCATCCTATACGATGGGTATATTAATGTGTATTTTAATGATGTTATTCATATACTATACTTCACTAAAACTTCATTTGTAAGTAAAATAATTAAAATGAATGACAATAACAAAGTTTTATTTCAATATAGTCGATGTTGATTAATAGGTTATTAGATACTGTATGTATTATAATTGGCTTAAAAGATCTAAAAATATAATGTTTATTGAATGTTTTGAGCCAATTATCGATTTCCTTTCTAATGCACTTCAAACTTTGACATTATCTATTAGCAAATTATAAGTTTAACAGTCTAAAACGAGGAGCAGTTAATTAATTAACTGCAAATTTGTGAGGTATTATGCATCAAATGCCACCATATTTTAAAGCAGGTTAGACAGTTTGGCCAGCCATCAGATAATTAATACATATTGCATGCATGTTAATTTGTAGTTTGGTTTGACATGTTTCCCAATAGCTGACTGCAATTACAACTGTTTGAACTTGCACCCCTTCAAATTTCGAAGCAAGCCCCCATGTTTCCTATTAGCTTATCACATGCATGTTATCAAAATGCATTTGAAATGATTTTACTAGCATGTTTACTACAATTGTGCTTATGTATGTAGTCAAAAGACCCATGTCAGAGTTCGTGATTGAATTTTAAATTGCACATATATGATCTTCTCTTTATTTTTACAACTGGGTTAACTGCAATTCACAACCGATTTGCATTTATCGCACGTGGACCTCGACTTCTATTTCCCCTGGCAATGATAAGGAGATTAACAATTTTGACAGTTGTTATTATTACTCTTATTATCCTTTTACATTCATTGCCTTCTGTTGCATATGCCTTCTGGTGGAGAAGTCATGCAATTAGAGAATCAATGGAAATTCAGAAGACAAAAGGACACAAAGTACATTTATTTGAAAATTTGCTACATTATTCAATTTTTAATTCAGGAAATAAGAATTCATTAAATTTTTATTACGTACTATTAATTTATTTCTTCTAAGTACAAGTATTTACATAATATATCCAGCTGAGAGGTTTCATATTTTATTGAACTTGATGCTGGGAACTATTGATTGAATATTTATTGAAATATTAATGATAATAAGTAAATATAGGCTATGTGCTGATAAATAATTACATTGACAGGTTATTATGTAATATGTGGAGAAGCACTTGTTAGATATTTGACTGCCAATTATCAGTTTTCCATTGTGAGTTGAATATTTATGTTGCAAATTTGAAAGTTGTCAAGTATGACCATTATAAACTTCTCCATGTAAAGACTTTCACTGACTTAACTGCAGCAGTGTATTGATCAATATCTGATGATTGGCTTTGAAAAGCATGAAACCCTCACACACATGCTGCGGTGTGGTTTTGATAATTTAATTGTGGGTTTTCGCTCGGAAATTACCTAGATAATTATATGCATCCAATCAATGCGTCCTGTTTAGAAATGCAGAAAAAATTGCAATTACCTACTGAAAGGGATTACTGGATTGTCGTTCAGCATATTAAATTAGAGCAAGGAAATTAATGTACAGGTTTTTTTTAACATGTAAAGATCATTTGACATGATGACAGAATTGAAACATTTGACCCGGATTATAATGTAACAAATGTAATTTCAGCAATTGCAAATTCATATTATACAAGGGGCTGTTCATAAATTATGTTTAAACTTCTATTACCATTTTAAAATGTTATTTGTCTTTAAAATCAGAAGTTTTACCACCTAATTAGCATGTGATGAATTTTATATGTACACTGTATGTAATACTTAGTAATTTTCTTATTTTATTACATGAATTTAGTAGTGAATTGATAAAACAATTAATAATATTGATGACATGACGTCATTCCTGCAATTAATATCTTCTAAAAATATTTGTTGAAATGAGTTTTTAAATCGGGCTGGAAGTTGTGGCATAATTTATATATTTATGCATGAACATCTAATGCATTCAAAAATAGAAAATTGATCCATGAAAAATCCATAACTTCCCTGTGAATAAAACCAAAATCGATCAGAAAACGATAAAAACAATAAAATATAAGTGACTTAACTAAGAAATTAAGGTTTCCATATTAGAGAAATTATGTATTATAACAAAGCAATGTTTGAAAGGGATGTACAATTTATTTTTTGCAAGGCAAAATTGGTTGTAAATAACATTGGGAAATAATTCTAATATGTTTTCCATGAAACAATATAATAGTACTAAAAAGTACAGAATTTAACAACAATAAATTATTATTTGGGTAATACACTAATTATTGTTGAAATATTTTCAAATAGTTTTCAAAATTCAACGAATTGATAATATTTTCGAAATTGTCTGCTGCTTTTCATTGTGAACCAAGTTCAATAGTACAAAGTCCAGCATTTCAAGGTCCACATTTAAATATACTAATAGCTTGAGGCAATTGCATGATTCACTGGCCCACATTGGCCTCATTAAATGTATAACCAGTGAGCAGTGAAGGTGTGTGCTTCATAATTCCTTCATGTTACATAGTAATATACATACACCATGATGTTCATATCATAGCAAAGGTGAGTTTAGTTCGATAAATTTGCATTTCAGTGTCGTGAATGTGGGATATTAGGGCAAATTGAGTCACATGGGACAAAATGATAACTCACTGCCCTTGTTTTAGGGCAGCGACAAACATGTGAGCACTATACTGAATTTTAATTGCATATTGTATTCTGCTCTACATGTATACTTGCTCCCAGATCACAGGGACAATTCGTATGATTAGTGTTGTTTGAGGAAATACAAAGCACAATTCACGTTTTATACAACAAATAAATCCGTGTTCGTGCTGATGAAACCAAATGCTCTTGATACCTGAAAGGATTTGCAAATAATGAAAGTGGCAAATATTTGCTGATTACACATACACACAGTAGTAGACTTGCATGGATTTTGCACTTTATTCTGTTCGCCAGCCAACTATAGAGCTAGATTATTAAAGACGAATGATTTTTGCAGATTTTTTTTGAAAGCAATGTGAACAGCTGTTGCTAATTGCCTCGTTTCAGCTCCCAAATTAACAAGTTTTCAGCATTATTCTTGTTTAATTCCCATTATTGGATTTCACGTTTTTCCTCAGGATATACATGATTATTTTCGCAATGAAAGTAACTGGTTTTCAATTATAGCCTATGTACTATTTCCTAAAACAAATTCAAATTATGTACAGCTATTGCTCAATTAAAATGTTAGTCAATCGAATCAAGGCCAAAGTGCAACCAATGGTGCAACCAAGTTAAAAACCAATGGATAGACAGTTGTATGACGAGGCAATTTGCATGATCACGTGACCTTTACTAGGAAGGGAAGTGGAAGTAAAAACTTGAATTCATTGTAGACAAAGGTTGCGGCCAGTACAGAAGTCATGACAAAAGGAGCAGCCATTTTGAAAACCTACATGAATTAATTCAGTTGACTATTTCATTTAGTTTTTGTTAGCTATTATAATACCTTCATAATACTATCTGAAGATATTTTGTCTTCTTAATTGGAAACATTGACAGTCTAAGGGAATCTACCAGGATTATTGGAACAATGGTAAGCCATGTTTCATAACTATTTTTGGCAGTGCCAATGTGACCTTGATTTGTAGCTTTTAGCCAAATTTCTTGTTACTTTACTACATTATAGAATGTACTGTGAATATTTAACTAAGGTTTCATGAAAACTCCATTACTATATGAAAATATGGGCGGACATTTGATATATTTAAGCATTAAATGGGAATTATAAGTGAATTTAAGTAAAAATAACCCAAGTTACATGTGTCAGTTGATCTCTATTGGTCCATATAAATGTAATAAGGCCAATGCAATTTCCATTACATACAATTGTTATAAATTGAATAACTGTATCAAATATAGTTTAATATGGGCTAGTAAAATTAGATCAAGATATACTTTACTTTTTCCCCAATTGAATGGGAAGAATGGAGTGGTCCTACATATTGGCAATCTCGATTTCAAAATGGGGCACTTGGTCGCACATGTAGGGGCACACAAGACATGCCATATAATCGACCGTATTGGACCCTTAGCTAGTACATTACATGCAGTGAGCCGGAAAGTATTGGATATAAATTGAAATTTTCTATTAAACTTTTATTCATGTATGTGAATACCAAAATCTCATCGAAAATACCGCATTTTCGGATTTGACAGGCTCTTAATTTTTCAGCTGAAACACAACAATCACCACCTACATACAAAATCAACTGTGTATAAAATGTTTATTGCTAGTAAACCGAAATGGCATTATTGATTAGCAAAGCTTTGCATGTGTTCATTTTGATGCTGGTTCAAGATAATAGAGCAATATTTTAATGAAATATTTAAGGGATGTCTGTCAGTTGCAGAGTGCTGCTGTCTGCCACCAGGTGGCGTAACATGTGAATTTACTATTTGAGTGCTGTGATGATCTGTAAACTAGAAACTACTCAATAATTATACATTTCACAAATGACCTTTAATAACTTAATTTTACTCCAGGTGAAAAATGTCATGTTAGGTGTGGCATGGACATAATTTCATCAGCATTTTGTCTTAGTATTGAAAATTCTCATTAACATATTTGTTATAATATGCTGCTATGCATAGCACTAGGAAATTTCAGTTTCTTAGTTTTCTCCATGATCTAGGGTTTAATGAAGGTTGTTCTGCATAATTGTGCACAAAAAGGGCACTTTTATGCAGAACCATTTTGTGCATAATGTACAGTGTATACTGTGTACTAAATTCTGCTGACTTTACTTATACCAAATATTACTGTGACAAAAGTTTGGTATCAGATTGCTGCATGCACAATTTGTCATGTTTTTTAAATAACAATTTTTGAGCAAAAAGTACCAAAACTTCTGCATAATTCTGCACAAATTATATTCAATTTTTTGCAATAACTTTTTCCTTAAAATCTGTTCCTTCATGACCTGTCTGTGCATTTAAAGGTGAACTGACATGGACTCTGAACTGTACCCATTCTGGCCAATCATTGACAGACTAATTGACCAGTAGTCCCAATTACCCAATGGCAGGGTTGGTCATAGTCCCTGTCAGTTCACCTTTAATTTGTAATAGTATTTTGTTAAATCCTAAATAAATGTCTATTATATAGGTATACCGTAATAAAAAAGATTATAGCTTAGACAAAATCTTTGATGAATTCGAGCTTTATTTCGATCATATATTGTACGTTATATTTCAATGCCCAAAACATGGCAACTTTTTACGAATTTTCCGTGAAGTTGAAAGCTGTGTGGCCATTGGCCGATTTATATTTTCTTTCACATAATAATATTTACAGGCTAACGAGGCTTAACTGCTGTTATAACTCGAGTATCTTTTTCATATAACGGAAGTCGAGCGACGTATTTTGCTACATAAATCTGGGAAATTTGTCATGTTATTTAATTATATTAGCATATCGTCGTGTTTTAAGGAAGCGCAGTTCCCATCTTTTTTCTTCTTCTGCAAAAGACAACATGTTTTAGAGTTGAGCTCTTTGCCTGAGTGTGAAAATGCACATCATTGGCTGGAGACTGACTGTTCAGTGTGTTTGCACGACATGCATATTGCATACTCAATTATATCTTGTATATACAGATTTTGGAATGGCGTTTGGAATGGGATGAAAGCTTAGTTTTTTTAGTCTTTCTTGAATGGTATTTGTTGCCATTGTAGTATATAAGGTCGCACTGCTCCGAATCTTTTGCAGCTTCTCTCGGCAAATGCACTAAAAGTTTGCAGCACTATAACGTCTGCCACGTGCTCACTTCTTGTCATGGTGGATGGCTTGGTCATCTGCTCTGGTCCACATTTTGATGCAAGAACATATGAGATGGCGCAAGAGAAGCGCATTGTGTCCTTACTGACATCTTGATCTCAGACAAAACACGTGATCATCAGGACAGTTGTAAATGGCAACATGATGCTCAGTAGACATGATGTTAATTTTGCAACATAATTGGAGTTAAGCCCTGAATAATAGAATAAAACATTGAATCCAGAATGAGTATTATGAGACTTTGTTCTTAAAGGGGAACTGACAGGATAAATTTCTTGCAACCGATTTCTCTGAAAAATTTGCCTATGCATGAACAACATGTATTTGCATATGTCCATATTTTTTTCTTCTAATTTTCCACCGATTTGATTTTTTTAAATAACATTACTTTATTTGCCTTATCTGTGATTGACAATGATGTCACAAAGATGTACTTAATTTGTTTTATAATGAGGTTTGTTTATAATGTTAATGTGCTACAATAGCCTATACATAGTTTTGTAATATATTAGGTAAACAATTTCTAAATATATATAAACTTATTGGTGGGGTTTTACATAGTAGATCTACATAATTTTAGCTTTATGGCGATTTAACATTCCAAAAATACTGAATGAGCTACCTTAAAAATTAGGTGTAATGGTAGGGTATTACCAGAAATAAATACCATTCTCTTATTTCCACAATTTCTTAGGATTGCGTTCGCATTTTGAAAAGTGTATAGGTACTCGCCTTTCAGATTTCTGTCAGTTGATGGGAGTGGGGCTGGAATTTCAGACTTCTCGTACACATCGATCGGCGGAGATATTGAACCTACATGATAGTGAGAAAATTGAATATGGGAGG
This sequence comes from Glomeris marginata, assembly GCA_034696005.1. Classification (NCBI taxonomy): domain Eukaryota; kingdom Metazoa; phylum Arthropoda; class Diplopoda; order Glomerida; family Glomeridae; genus Glomeris; species Glomeris marginata. Next base: position 14,196 of record JAQFZQ010000808.1, read on the forward strand.
AGGGAAAAAGAAGGGCAATTAAATTGTGTTTGCCAGCAAAGCAAGCGCCCAACACCCCGCTATGTAAATAACACAGAGTAATATTAACCTTGGTCCCTGTTGGTTTGCTTGGTCGAGAGGCCCTTGCCTCCGCTGATTTCACTTGACTTTTCATCCTCGCCTAAGTGGTCTACTAGGAATGAGAGGACGAATTACAATTAAAAACCCAGTCACATGCTAATGCTGGCAATGAAAGTTTCTGGATAACGCACCCTTAGTTTCGAAGTTGAACTTTTCGGTTGTAATCGTTGTGGACATGGTCGTTGTGGCTGGAATTTCTGTTGAAGAAGACACTATATTATTTTAATAACATTTAATCTTTATTTTCATTGGATATCCCTTAGTATTTTACTAGGTCTATTGTCCTATTCATAAAAGATGAGTCTTGCTTTTTTAGAGTCTAGTCTATAACGTCATTCAATTGGACCAAGGATTGGACTATACTAAATTATCTTCCAATGATATTGTGCATCAGACACTCCTCCATTGTGGGAATTTTTGAATAGATATTCATAAATTAGATAAGATAGTCCAGTTGAATGATGATCTTTAATGGGAGGAATGTGAAGGTTGTACCATTGAAGAAATTATGAAATAACACATGGAATTCGGAATGTAATCATGTTTTCTGTCATCTAATATACAAATGATAAATATACTATACTCATGCAGTGCCAACTAGAACTTTGGGAACATATATCATTGAACTACTATACATGTTCAGTGTCAGTCATGTGTGATATTTAACTACAAATATCTTCCATTACATAATGTCGCATAACTGTCATAACATAACTACACTGATGCTAATTACTGCTGCTGCAAATATTATTTTACTATAAGAATCAAAATCTTGAACATGTTTTTTGATGTTGAAAGTCCTATTCTGGCATACTTCACACAGCTTCATTTATCTGAAGGAGAGTTTATTTTCCTCCTGCATGATGGTTAGACCTCTTTCTATATTTCTTCACATCCTAATTTTCCCCAATTGTTCCATTTTCCATCGTAAACAGGTTGAATTCCTATAATCCTTCCCTATACGTGCACCAAAACCCATTTTCCATCCACAATGCACGTTAATATTTCACCTTCAGGAGTGACCTTATGAATGATGTCAGGATATTAGCACAATTGGCTGTAAAATGATAAGATTTTATTGGAATGGATAAGTTTGTACAGTATGCAGATTGTTTCCACCGTAGTCAGGTTTTACTGTATGGATTCTAAAGAAGAGGAGATTGAATATTGGCTGGGTGAAAACAATATCACTCTGTACTGCATGTTATATGCAGTTACCTCTGCCTTACAGCTTATTTCTGAATTCTCTTATTTGGTACGTACACCACCGGCCAAGAGCTTCCAACCCATGGTGGCCATATTACTGTATATATCCATGCACACCTTCGGCAGGAAGTTGTTTATTGAAGCCATTAAAGTAACGCGGCAGAAGCATTTTGCGATGATTTACTGCGACTGCGCTCCAAAAATCGACAACGTCACGAAGCTTTGAGGTGGGGTGCTGGCGTCCAAAATCAACTCCCCCTTCTGTTATTTAGCGCACACTTTATTGCCTCAATCCATTATGGCGCATATAGAAAGAGGTGTTTGTGTGGGTGGGTGGCTAGATCCATCCAATGATCCAACCAACCCTAACACTGCAAAAACTGCTTCCATTTTCACCTCCAAACAAAGGAATTATACACGTACATTGGAGTACATACGTATATACACACACACTGTAAGCTCATTATAGATATGTCGATATTTATTCGCATGCCATTGCAACCCTGATAGCGCTCAAATGAATAATAATTCAAGGACAGTATGAAAGGATGAAACCTGTGTGTGAGTGTGTGCTCTTATCCCATAGATACCTTTAACTATGGTAATAGTAACCTTATCTGAGTTTGCAACGCTTGGAAGGGTTGCAAAAGATGAATATTAAATTGATTGGGTGTAGGGCATTGTAAAGAAATTCTGTTGCAATAAGCATGTTCTGCAATTAAATTGTCATTGCATCCTATATATAGCTAGGAACCTGGAACAACATTTAGCAGCTAGTTCATAATGATAATGTTAGCTGTGTAAATAAATATAACAATATGTGAATGGTAGATAGGTTAGGTATATGTATAGCACACTGTAATGCAAAGAATTGAGCTTTTTATTGGATAAGAAAGGTTTGCTGACGAAATTGCGGATTTGCATGCTTGAGTACTTAAGCTTACAAGGGTATTTTTAACAGCATACTTCCTCGTACTAATTGCAGACATCATTACATGATTCCAAGCAAAGATGTCTGCTAGAGAGATGCAAATGGAATCTAGAAAAACTGAAAGCATTATTTTTAATTGGTGTCAGTTAGAATTGCTGCTTGAAAGCTGCGTATATGCCAATGATTTCGAAAATGATATATTATATTTATGTATGACTAGTGAATGTTAATTAAAATAGAGTTCCATGTGCTTACAATGAAATAGTGAAATAATGGTAATTGATCATACTGAAACCGCGTTCAAAGTTGCACTATGGGGTGAGGTGAAAAGGGGAAGACCATACTACTGACCAATGAGGGAGCAAGTATAATGCAGTTGGGCATTCTTGGTCACTGCTAGCTACGCCCAAATTCATCATATAACTGCTCCTTCATTGGCCAATGGTCACTTCTTCCCCATTTCACCTCCCAACACAGTGCAACTTTGAACGTGGTTTCAGTATAGTGAAGTGCCTTGCAGAGCTGCTGCTTTTAGGCTAGCCCCATTAGTACTCAGTCAAGAAGCAAAGATCCTCTAGAGAAGTGTCTAGATCGAATAGTGCAATGTAAAATACAGTGACACCTGTTTAAAGGTGAACTGACAGGGCGGGAAAAGTGGACTTTGGTCAATGCCTCGAATCCCGTTTTTGGCCAATCATTGACAGAATTGTATGGACAGACTGATTGGCGGGTAGTCCAAATTTAGCCAATGGCAGGGTTGGTCATGGTCCACTTTTCCCGCCCTGTCAGTTCACCTTTAAAAGACCACTCCTATTAAGAGACCACCTGCCAATGCGACCAAAGACCATGATTTTTGAGGCCCAAATTGCTGAAAACCTGTCAAATGGGACATTTTTTTCAAAAATCAGACCAATATCCCTAAGGTTTATGTACATTTTGTAAAAATCTGGCATAGCTAGGTAACACCTCACTTCCAATCACACACAGCCATAATGTAAAAACAGATGGTGCATGTATTTTAATATGCCTGATAATGAAAAACATGTAAGGCTGTGCTGTATAAAATTGGTTTTATTTTTAATGCAGTACCTGCTTTAAGGGACCCCCTGTGAGTTAGGACCATTTTTCCCTGGTCCAACCAGTGGCCCTGCTAGACAGGTTTCACTGTATATCTTACACATGCCATTCCCACTTGAACGCGCAGTAAATCAGAACAAGTGTTGATTTTTCTGGATAATGTTGGAACTTTTTCTATAGTTGGCTTGGCATTGAGATGCTCGAAGATTGCTCCATGCATATATAGAGGTTGGCTGATGCTGTCACTGTTCCCTGGCAAAAGGGATATACAGCTCAGCATTGTACCATGGAATAGAATATTGAACGCGCATGAGATGGAGAAGTTTTTTGTTGGCCAGAATTCCTGTGAAGCAGTTATACACGTGCGTTCATAGAGTCCACCATCCACGAAATGGTGCAAAATCGATACCAATCTCGCTTTCAGTAGACGGACAAAACTTGGAATATTGCGTGCATCAAGTTTTGAGCCGTGAGAATATCTGCCTTTTTAGCTATGCGCAAGCGGATCAATTCTTAAAGAGCACGTGCAAGAAATCGCTGAACTGTCACACATGCATTTACGCATGCATATCTATATAAAGGAGGAGGAGGAAGCCACATTCGCAAAACCGTTGACATTGTACAAAATGTTGGCCCCATCCAAACATCACTTGATTCACAACTCAGCTGATTTTTCCATTTTTATTCCAGCTTTTTCCTCTCAACACTGTTTGAGTCTCTAAAATGCAAAACTTTGTTCACATTAAATTGTTGATTCATTCATTATTACGAGTGGAAAGTGAAATTTAGTAAACATATATATATTTAATAAAATTGCAGCATATTCCCTTATAAAATATAGGTTTTATCCTCCCTTGATGCATAGCATATAATTGCACACCATATAAGAGCATATCCTTATAAGGGACTAAATTATTGATCCCTTGAGGTGCCGTTATAGGGAGATTCAACTGTACTTGAAATTAGCATTAAGTGGACCATTGTCACATTGCCACATTTAATTCTAGTAATTCTATTTGTATAATCAATACAAATCTTTTTATAAAAAAACACTGGAAATTGTCTAATATCACTTGAATTATCAAACACTAATTATGTACAAAACTGTTTAAATATACTTAAGAAATATTTAGTATATTTACAACTTGATAAGCAACATTAAATACCTACTGTAACGTTCTTTGGAATGAAGTATATCTAAAGGAATGAACCATATTTTCCATAACTTTCTTGAGGTTTGGGGTAGGTATATGTGATTTGAATCTGAAAATCTCCCGAAAGTAGTACTTAGGCTACAAAAAATTCGCCTTAATTGATAGAGTGAAAAGAAAAACGTGTGATTTGCTTAAGTTATTAATGATATTTTTGTGGCCTTGTAGCTGGAACTAGCATTGGGGCTCTTGATTGTAATTTCGTAAATGGCTGCTGCCCCTCCTTTCGTTCTCACTTCTCACATTGCCACGCCCGAACAGTACCACAGCAATTTACTCAACCCTGTAACGGAATTTGACGTTAACTGTCCCTAGACCATTATATTATAGCTGAGGGAATTGTCTGCCATCCCCAAGATGTACCCTGACTTTCCATTTTTCCCTCCCTGTCTCTGCAATTAATGCTCAATTGCTACATTTGCTATATAAGTAACATACTATAATATAGCTTTTATTTTTGAATTTGGATGTACTATAGGTACTAGTTCCTATAAATTGTACATCAACTTGAATTTCATCTGGAAATTAATCTTAAATTGGGAATTTGCATGGCTACAATATGTGCTGATAGATAAAGGCTGTAATTAGCTTCTTCAATATTCAATATTGCTGCATGTGTTATAATCCTGTGCAAAAATTTAGCACTGTATAAAAATAGGTGTACGAATATATGGAATTCAATTTAAAACAAAACAATTTAACAATTGCAGCATATTGAAACAAATTTGCATAGATGTCTAGTACTCTAGAGCTTATAAAACAGCTGATCGACTTTCACAAAGATTATGCTTTGTCCACTGTTTTGAAAAATTGAATTGTGATTAAACTTTGTTTTGAACTTTTAATTTTAATAGAGGTTGGACATCATATATAGGTGCACACTGTATATTGATAGTAGGCTTACTTATTTAGATTCTTTTGCTAGATTCCTGAAACCGTTTTATTAATTTTGCTTATAACTATACTCTATTAATAACTTAAAATGTTAATTGTCATGATGTTCATGTTTTATATACCTATACATATGTTTCATACATATTGTATGCCAGTTGTTTACAATAATAATTTGGATAACACGAGTCTCATATTACCTGATCGTGCCTGACCACACATACTTTTCTATTATTAATAAAGAAAACAAGCAGTAAGTCAGTATTGTCACGAATTGACAATTATGTTGTGACGTCAGCAGCCTTTATGTTGCTTGTTATTACCTGCATGTCTTTCCAATAACTTCTTTTTGTTGGTATTATCGCTTATTAATATTGTGATGGATAGTTTTTTAACCTTGGCTGCATGTATGTACGTGAAATGCATGAAATAATTCACGTTTTATTGATCGCAGTCTTACACGTATAGGTCTAGCAATAAAGCAAAATTGCATTTGGCATAAATTTCATGTTGCTGGCTCTTGTTATGGCCAAATCGGCAAAAAGAACATACATCAGATATAATTTTATTTTCTAAAATGGCAACTGGGCACATGATTGCTTTTCAATTTACTACCCCAGAAGTATAGAGGCTAGTAAATCTATCACATGGCCTATGTGCGAAATAAAAAATGTATTATGGTCTATAAAGTAAAAAAATAAAAGCATGGGATCGAATATAACTACATGGCTATACACCAACAAAGGATTCATTGGAATTAAGTTGAGGAGTTGTAAAGCAAAAAAGTGTAAAAATGGCAAAACTTTGCTATCGTAAATTGTCTTGGGACGATAAAACTACTTATCTTACTTAGGCCAAAATGGAAGTGGGAATACTCTTGTATATACTTTCTTTGTCTAGCTCTTTATATTTGAAAAACTACAAACATGATCGCGTGAGACCAGGCATAAAAACGAAAACAGTATAATGGCTGGAAAAGCTGTATATCGAGAATCAAATATTCCTAACAGACAGGTCTCTCACACTTTGGAGCCAATAAGGCGTGATGTGCGATAACAAATTTTTATGCATTCTCAAGGAAAATCGAAGATGGAGGTTTTCTGTGCTCTGTGTACATGCATGCAACTACTGGTGTTTTATATATGGCATACATTCGCTTTGTAAGCTACTATATACTATACTATATACAAGGGTCTGCTGCTATCAAATGTGGCGCCATGGTCGTGCAACTACTGCAGGAGTAGTGTCACAGCAATCGATATTATAAATATATACAGTATCGCTGTATGCTTATCGCAGTTGACAAAGTGGACGTCTGCGTGTAAACGACAGTAATGTGACACTTGCTCCTGTTGCAAAGGCCATATCGATTGCGTGTTGGCTTCACTTTTATAGCAACTTTTCCTATAAGCTTGAAAGCACTGTATGGTCAAATATAATTCATAACATTTTGTAAGTTTGCAATGAAGATTTAGTGTTAATTGGCCAGTAAAAGCTCTAGAAGATAAGTTATTGTATGTACAAAAAAAACTTTCTTAATAGTAAGTATCATTCAAACTCATTCCAGCATAAAGGGTGTCACATAAGTGAAACATATGGATCAACTTGTCAAAGTCAATAGGACAAAGTATTTGCCTTTGTTGGACAATTGACTTAACTGATCATCCATATCAGTAGGATGTACAATGAAACTCCCTTGTATGAAACATCCCTGTCAAATTGGTATTTTCATTGTCGAAATACAAGATGCCATTAAAAAGTTCCCGGACTTTATCAATGTTTAAAAAAAATGACCCATTTGGAGAAATTTCAAGAAATTGAGAAAAACATGAAACTGGTCCCAAAAGAAAATTTGAAGTTATTGTTCTAGATTTCAGAAAGATACAAACGTACATGATCGGTGGGTGTACCTTAATTCCTCAAAGCACTATTGTCAAAGGTGGGGGGCACCATTAAAATACATTACCAGGTAAAACTAGTTTTTATTCGTCCATTTTTTATTTTAAGGTTCTAAAGAGAGCTTGCTATCTGAATACAGGCACTTAAAACTCGTTTATTTTTGTGAAAACTTTGAGTGCGCTATTAAATATCATGTACATTGTATAGTGTATGTGTTGATAGGAGTAATATAAAGTTAGTACTTTGGCCCTTGGGGAATCATTGGCTCGTGCTAGTGAAATTTTTACTCTGAGCTCAAAATTTTACTAACTTTTGATGGTTAATGTTCATTAGAAATTAATACATCCCATCGATTTAACACTGGAGTTAACATTAAGGTGATATGAAATCTGTCATGTATAAAATAACTGCAAATTAAAGTTAACAATTAAGAAAATGTAAAGGAAATAACATTTAATTTTCTTCAGTTTCATTGTTTATTAGTACCTTACAAAACTGTCAATTCCATATGTCACACATTGTAACTCAAATTCTTTGATGTCATGTTATAATTTCTAGCTTTTGCTATTATTTTTTCTATCAGAGCTGTATTATATATGCAGGATATCTTAATCTATACTGTTGTGGATTAATATAAGGCACTCATTTCCTTAATATTGCATTCCCTGTGACATTATGAAATAAGGAGTTGATAAGTGAGCAATTTGCAATAAATCTATTTTAATTAGCTATAAAAGAGATATTTGGATTGATTTTTTTTAAAGATCAGTGACAATTATTGAGAGATGTACTTACCATACAATGTGACAGAGCCATCAGTTTCTCCTAAGAAATTGCGAGCAATGCATCTGTATGTGCCAAAGTCTTTCCGCTCCAACTGCCTGATCTTGAGCATCATAGACACCTTGTAAACTTCATCATGAACAATAGTATCGTATTTGTCCCCAGACGTTATCATGTCGCCTCTGCCAGTGATCCAATAGTTGATGGACCTGGGATAGGCCTCAGTATGGCATTCCAAAACAACATCACTGCCATCGTATCCTCCAACTAATTGGTTTGGGATCCATGTTTGCGGTGGAACTGGTGGGAAAAAATGGACATTGAAATTAACTGGGGTTGTAATAATTACATTGCTTGTTTTCTGGGTTATGTTGGCCACAAAATGGCGTCTAGTGATCCTTAGGGTATATGTGTAATCTTGAAATAAAGGTTTATTTGATGAAAAGGAAAGTGGAGAGTGACCGCGATGCCGGAATTGCACGTTAATCCCACAATCACTGGAGGCCTGCAACCTGCAAAGTACTGCTAGGAATGTTGTAGTTGGAAACCATCCAGCACTAGATCCAAACAAGCGCCGTTTTACTTTTGCGGTGTTATCAGCACCAAAACAAATCGCACTCCGGAGTGTTGTAACGTCATGCTGTTTACGGCCGCTGATGCCGAAGAGCCTCTGAGACCAGTCTGAGTAAAACCTTAGTACGATGCTAAAGAAGACGAGCCTTGTGAAATGGAACTCTTGGCGATCGTCTGCTAGCCAAAAACTACGCCCTTCTAAACGAGAGAACAAGTTCCTAACCAGATTCATAGATCACCATCAAGCCGCTGGCTTTGTTTTTGCGCTATGCTCTTTCGCAGCGGGAATGCTGGGATGACTAGCTAATTAAAACACCAATGTAATCTAAAATATATAAGAAACGTTTAAAGGAGAACTGTCAGTGAATTATGTGAAATTTCTAAAAATATCAAAAATTGAATTTGTGTAGATTAGGTGAAGTAGATTGACCCTGACTTTTTATGATTTTTTTCGATGGCTGGTTTTTGAATAGTTCTAAGGTGAACAACACTGCTATACATGACACCCTTTCCTCTGATTGACCTAAAGGCCAACTATACGACAGCTTAGCTAACGCCCATGATAATGTTGCGCTTCACTGCAATGCATCCCTGTTTTTGTTGCGATGTCGTTGTGCAGGGGCAGCGGGTGCACTAAAATTGAGATTACTCCTTCATTTTACCACCAATTTTTAATCTGTTTTCAGCAACGTGTTCACGATACCGTTGTCTTGGTCTTTGTAACTTACACTACCCACCTATCACATCAGCTGACAAAGTTAGAATCTGTTTGACCTTGAAGCTGGGGTCTAAGGTCATGCGCGATATGTTTTTTGGAATCCTCACCAGCCACTTCCTTCCTATTCACTTGTTCTATCTCTAACCATTTCTCTGTTAGATGAATTGATAGACTTTTGTATCACACTGTATAATGTGCAAATATATATGTCCTAAACTGTTACATGAAGTTTGGGTAAATGGGAGTTTGATCTGGTTTAATGCTAAATTTGAATTAACTATACTATAGATGACATGTTGCTCAACTAATGGCTATATTTTTCTATTTACCATTGAACACATAGGTCGTGCAAACATGATTGGAGTTGCATAGCAATGACCAATAAATAAAACTTTTGACTTGTGAACCAACAGGTGGGCTTTGCTACATGCCATATATACACAATAACTAAAACACATGATCAAAATATCATAAATTTTGCTCAAAGGTTTTAATGCATAGCAATATATGCATGAAATTATCATTTCAATAAGACCCCTAAAATATACCACTGGCAGTTCACCTTTAAGTGTTATAAATGTCATTTCCCATTTTCCCACTAATATCCTGTTCACGATATAATGGCCTAAAATCATGCCTCTACCAGAGAAATGAACTGTCATATGAAATTTAGTTGAAATCAATCAAATTTACATAGCAACATTTCCTTCTGTTCATGTATATGCAATGTATGTGATGTTTATAGATATGAGCGAATATATTTAAATTTAAATAGACAATATTTTGATGTTTTAAGCTGAACACAGTATTAATGACTAGCTATATCAACAATAAAAATTCATAAAAATGTTAAATCTAATTCAAAGCACGAATGATAACAGGTTGACTTTTAACAATTTCATGTGGAGTATACCTTAACCTAATTTAATTTGATGTTCTACAAATTTAATGTAAAATCAATTGTCCTGTGTTTATATGCTCTCAAAATATAAAGGCACATTGACTTGAAGGCGATTTTTGAAAGTTATATATGCTGTATGATTTTCTGCTCGGAAAATTGAAATATTGTCTACTTGAACATTCTCTGCTCCAGATCAGCAAATTGGTATAATCTCGGAAGAGATATATAATGAAATTAAGGTAGACATTTTGGGTTGCGCAGTTTGCATAAAATAAGACAAATGAAAAGTAGGTACATTTGTTTTAAGCAAATTAGAACTTGATAATCAATCAAATGTTTCAGTTGAGGTTTTGGCGCCAGAGTTATACCAAAGTGTTCCCAGATCGACAATATTGTTGAGTCGTTTAGACTTTCTCGGCAAGTTGAATGTCTTAACATCTGGCATTGGCTAACAATCAAGATTCGTTTCTGCTGCACAGACCCAATCAACGACATTTGAGGGCTTGCAGTTGCAGAAATTGCCCAGTGGAGACTATAGCGAGCACAAACAAATTTAACAAAATTGCCTCAATAGAGAAACGACCAATTTCTTAGTAAGACCGGAAAGGAACCACCAGAACGGAGATTGCGAAACGAAGACTAATAAGAAGCTTAACAGTGTAATAGCTTGACCAAAGTATGGGGTTATCTATAAATGACCAGCACCGCAATAAAGCCAAAAAAACTTTAGAAATCCCCTAATACAAAGACTTTATATCATCATCAGTTTTCATACTATAAGTCTCTAATTATGTTTCTGGTCAAATTGGAATTGATTTTTATATTCATCATGCAGTTCCAAAAGTTTGTGACCTTACAATTTATATTTTTGTCTTTTATGTTACATAACTTCCATTTTTCCCATATTATTTTTGTTTGTTGTCACCTGGACATGATGATGGAGGCCACTCCTAAATTTAGCTGTCATGAACAGCTGAAACAAGCCCATGCCTGAAAAATAAATCCTTATTTTTTTAAGACAAGTGAATATTCTATATACACTTATTTTACTGTGCTTTTTTCCCCCAATAGTTAATTTTATGAATTTAAGTATATGTTAAATCCCTGTATTGAAACATGCTTTAAAACGTGACAATTTATTAATTGAGGCATAAAATAAGTCACCTAGTAACAATCTCTGAAGCATATCCAATTCTAAAAATGTAATCTAAAACCATGTGCCCTTGCTAATTGAAAGTTATAGCTTAGGATACCTAATTGCTACATTTGGGATCTTCGTTTTAGGCAAACAATTGTTACTACCCCCAATTTCCTTTATTATTTCATTTCTTAATTTTGCAGTAAATAGAGCCGTCAGCCAATTTAATTAGGTCAGCTTAATTATTTCACAAGATGACATCAAAATGTAGTGCATTGCAAGATTTGGGGAGTGGCCAAGACAACAAGACATTGTACAGCCAAATAGCCTTATGTCCAAGTATAGTTGACAACGCACTCTCCTTTCTTAATGGCCTTCCTGTCTAACATGAAAGGGGTCATCCATAGACGCAATGAATACAAGCAGCGTGCAAATCCTTACATAATATAGGATATATATTTCAAGTCGTATGTTTGGAAGTGCTAGGTAGCTAGGTTATACATTCTGTTGGGTGGCGTTTGATTTCTCCAACGGGAATGAAACATATTAAAGGTGAACTGACAGGGTGGTAAAAGTGGACTATGACCAACCCTGCCATTGGGTAAATTGGGACTACTGGCC
>JAQFZQ010000809.1:0-26247 GCA_034696005.1 Glomeris marginata
CTTTTAGTTTTCCATCTTCAAATCCCACCAACACATATCAGATGAGGAAATTTCCAAACTTTTGTCTGATAGTGTAGCTGTAACTTAAATAACAGACACTTAAAACTTTCTCGGGCGAGAAAATAAAAATTAAAAATAATTAAAATTGAAATTGTAATTAACTTTAGTCTAACAGATTTTTTTTCGAAACAAAAATTAATTATTAGATTATAAATATAATACGTTTCAAACAGTACTGGTATATACGTGAAACAGAAACCTGAAAATGAGAGCATAAAAATCAACTAACTACGTATTCTTAACTTTTAAACAACATGAAATTAATAGTCGCGTGAATTTTCACCGCGTCTTTTTCTCCAAATCCCGAAAAATGACAGAATTTGAAAAATCCGAAATGAAAACGAAGTTGGATTATTGTCACCAATTCAACATGCCTTAATTACTACGCATTTCAGAGAGCGAATTGAGAAAATGCGGTAATATCGAAAATCGAAGTCAGGGGAGCTTTATGGGTTGTTTTCACTGCACAGCCCATACGAGAGTCTCTTAATAATTTCTCGTTCGTTGCGTCTACCATACTAGAAAAAATTACACTCCTTATATTTGTAAAATTATATGGAATTCGGTGTTACTATTTTCACATAGTCATACGAAAAATGTGCATGTTCAGCCTGCATAAAAATTAATCCATAATAAAGTTACCGGTATACAAGTTTGAGCACCATGAAGCTGGCGATAATGAAATAAAGGCATTAATTACGTTACAGGGAGTCATTACCATATGTAAATTAACAGTTCTCGAAAGGTTATTGCAATCCCTCGAGAGGTTTACACTTGCTTAACATCAGTTGGTGCAAATCGTAGTAGGCCTACCTGCCATATCCTAAATGGACATAAACTACCAAACAGAGGAGTACGAATTTTGCATATAAACGTTTGCAATGTTATCATATCCTTTTCCCAGCACAAATAAATAGGTTAAGTAAGGTATTTGTCTCAGTCTGAGTTAAATGACCTGATCTGTACCTTTCCTACATTTATTTAAATGTTGTTTATGTCTATTTCGAAACAACTCTGTACATAGATCTACAGTAAAGGTTATATCAATAAGTAATAACGTTGAAAAATTGGACGAATAAAATTGAACGAATTCTTTCTGCGCTTGCTGTAAATTTAATGATGCTATAAATTGTTACAGCTGATATAATATATTCATGATTGCAAATCGCATCTTGCTGTAACAATTTTCACACAATTCTTATAAAAAGCATCAACATTATATTGGCAAAATGGCTTAGTTATGTTGCATAAAATAGGACTTCATCTCAAAATGAAGCACCAAAAATACTATTTTAATGCATCTTATATTACTGTGCATTGTCCATTATTCAACTTGAGAAATTTATTATTCAATATCATCGATCATTCTATCCATGCTTCAGCATTCATTATTACATATGTATCTAATTAATAATAATGGAAATGTACGTTTCATTTGCTCTCAGAATAAAATACTCATCTCTGTCATTTGCCATCATATTCATAATATAACGACGATCAACTCATTGATTTTGGCAACGAACCAACCATCATTATACTCTATATAATATATCAGACGCAATGCGAACATCACAAACGTGTATCAACAAAATGATCGACATTCCGCCATTTTGAACCGGCAACAACACGACGCATTTTCCACCCATTCCTATTGATAGGAGTGCGAATCAATTTATAGCCTCGAACGAGTCTCCACCAAAAATAAATATATTATAGTGCACAGAATTCAGTTGGGACGCAATAAGAACATACGAGCCATGTATATTAATCCAGCTTTTAAACAAAGAGATGCGGAAAACACGGGAGACAAAGCTAGAGGGTTCACAGGTGGGTGTGTGGGTGGGAGGGTGAGACACACACACGCACACACACACACACACAAACTGTTGCATGTTTTACCGGAGGTTCATCAGTAGCAGAGTCTACGCTGCACGGAGGTGGTAAAGAGAACCTCTTGCGAAGGTAAGCAGCAGGACGCCATCTCTGCAAACAGTTTCCTTCATCAGAAGATGGTTGCGAAGGAGGAGGAGGTGACCTATCCATGGTTTCCGACTATAGAGGGTCCCAGCAAAAACGAAAAGCGTGCTCTCTATCGTTGCCCGGACAATGTGGGCAACCGACAGACGGCGCTGCGAACGTCGTCGCGCCAAAAGCGAACCGCAGCATCCCGTAACCATGGTAACCAACAGGTGGCGTTTTCGCTCCGATCTTCAATCGATGCAGCACCAGCGACTTCCTCGAAAAAGGTCACCGGATGTTGGCCGAGATTTCTCGATACCAATTTAACGATCTTCGGCCGTCACGTGACCCAACAACCAACCCACCAACATACCGTTCCTCGATCCCAACATAGTTTGTTCAATGGAAAGCACAACGTTCCCGTGCACAATCGATCCCCTTATGGAAAAGCTTCTCCTGTGCAGATACGAATTGTAAAGTCAGATCTCGCCTCAGATCTAATATCTGTAGATCTGACATCAGGACAGATATGAAGTTGTAATACAAATCTGGTGCAGATCCATTTAGCTACACAGCTGGCAATTAGACGCACAAAATTGGATATGTTAACCATGTAATTTGAACAGATCGGAATTGAATCCAATTGACCTTTTTCATTAGCACCGCCTTTTCCCAATATGGAGGCCTTAGTTGGGATAAAGCTGCAATCTGGTTGGCAGAAAACCAGTTTATCCACTTTATCCCAACTAAGGACGCCATTTTTAATTGTTTTATCAGCCAATGGCAGCTTACTGAAAAAGGCCAAGTTTGATATGAATTTGATACTACTTTTCCGTAAGGGAAATGACATCTTCAGGCCTACAAACGTTACAAAATTACTCTTGGAAATAGTTTGTATTTAATGGGTCACCCATTTGGAGTCACAAATTTGTTGCCATACAGTGAAGTCATGTACTTTGTTATCTAGAATTCGCACTATATAGTAATTCTGATCCAATCTGTGTAGTTCCAGGAGAAATGAAACTTTCTGAAAATGTGGCATTGTGAAGAGAAAATTCTAGATTTCTACAATGTAGTTTTATCACAACAGCGTTATCAGCTCCATTTCTTTAGAGCCGATTATTGTGTTTACAAACAGCTGTATACTTTCTTCAGTCATTGGAAATTTTCAAAATATGGCCATTTCCTGTTGTTATCTCAGAGGCCGACACCCTACATCTCACTTCTTTGACTTTATGACGCAATTTCATACTGAAACGGCACTGGATATAGTGAACAAAGCTGGGTTGATTGCCACATGTGGCGCCACTGTAAAATATCCACCTCACTGGATCATGATGGAATTTCATTGTAACTTTTTTTTTGCCAATGGTGTTCAAACACTCAAATGCTGTGTTTGCATAACTGCATTAACATTTGTTAAGTATCTAGCAATCCATATATAGATTTTTGACGTGTTGGAAAATTAAAATTAACACACTCTTCTGTATACATTAAATGCATATTTTTGGAGCTGTATTTTGTCATTGTTGTCACCAATTATTTCTTCAATGCCCCAGTAGGTTAGTTACCAAAACATCCTGTTATATAATATTGATGTTATCGAAAAAACATGTTTGTCACCATTCCCTCGCTCAATATATTGAATAATGAAACATACCTATGCAGCATGCATCTTTTCATTTTGGGCAAGACAATGTAAAAAGTCCACAAAATGGCGATTTACATTCTTCAGTGGCTCATCTTGTTTACTGTAACCAGGGGAATGTTATATTGGATATTACAAGCAGTGGTCCTTTTGCATGCAAAGTAGTCAGTATCTCTTTGCCAAACCACATACTATGTATAGCTATTATTGTGCTGTAAGCCATTAAGTAGCACTAAGCAGCAATAAACCTTCATCAAGTGGGTAAAGGCTCATAATTATTGCATTCCTTTGGGCATCGGACCTCACATAAGCCCCTTCAGGTATTTACACGTGTTATATGTAAGGAATATAAGGGGTTACTCCCAGTAATGTGCCCAGAAGAGGAAACCTTACATAATGGGACTTGTTGCTAATTTTTATTGTCTAATTGCATGTCTCGGAAGCATATATATTTATTTACGATGCATCATATTTGTATTTCATTATTTGCCTCGTTCCACTTTCATCTGAGCAAAACAAGAGTAAACGAGAGTAAAATGGGAGCGACGCCAGTGGCAAAGTCGTGAACTAAATGGCAATGGATCGATGACATTGTTGTGTTGAATAAAAACTACAGGGAGTCGTTTTCCATAGGAAACTGCAACAGTAATCATTTGCTGACTTCCAATTTCTCTTCGTGTCCTTCTATAATTTGAGCAGCTAATCCATTTACCCAACAAAAACTCCTTCCACTAACAGCAGGAAATATTCAAAACTTTGAACTATCGATTATATGACAATATTTTCATTTTTATAATGCAGTTTTCATTTGGAAAATCGTACAGATCAGTCGATCAACGCCATGGCTTAATAATAGTTGGATTTTTATATAACATGTATAGGATCAGTAAAGCAGTAAAGCTGGCAATGGCAATTATGTAAATTGAAGATTCGAGATTGGTTTTGTCCCAACGACGTTTTTCTTTGTCCCAAAGGTCTTTTTTGCAACATTTTATGGGGACACGCACAGCAATATAAGGAAAGGTCATTTTTTGTAGATGATAAATCAATCATTCAAACTGTTTGCAAAGTTTTCTGATTATTCAAGGTTACTCCACAACTCTTGCTCATAAAAATGTAACATATTTCATTGAAAAAGTGTAACTTACATTAGACCAATTAGGATTTTACTTATATGTATCATAACAAAACTTTTGCTTTAATTCCACATTATACTTTGAACTCAATTGTGTAACTTTTAAGTCGTGTCTGCAAATAAATATTACTGCAATAATAATGTTTGAGAGTCATTATAATAATTTCATACAGTTCTATATATATTTTGGAAGTTATAAAATATTATAAGCTGAACTTGTAAATATTCGCATTTGGTGAAAAGTGTGGAAACTGACATTATGCTATGCAACTGAGCATGCACCAATTCATATATGTAAAGTTTCACTTCATTCCCTTGTTTACAAGGATTATCCACCTTCTGATTAATTAATTGCGCGTTAAGCTTCGCGAAAATTACCTTCTGAGGTGGAATGTAGATTGTAGAGTTCGGTGATGAACAGTATGGAGTTCTTGATTGGCGAGATTGTGAGGCACTGGACACACTGGCCCATTCCTTCCCCTGTCTTCGGATCAAATAGTAACGGTAGATAACCAGGGTGATTCCTATGAAGAGTGCTAGGCCAGCACCTCCAGCAGCACCCAACACTGAAGCCGTTACCATCTCGTCCAATCACCAAAACCTGCACAATACAAATCGTACAACCACATTAACTATATACCAATCTATCGATCAGTTGGAATTGACCTTTTTCAGTAAGCTGCTATTGGCTGAAAAAACGTTTAAAAATGGCGTCCTTAGTTGGGACGAAGTGTAGAAACCTGTTTTCTGCCAATCAGATTGCAGCTTTATCCCAACTAAGGCCTCCATTATGGAAAAAGGAGGTGCTACTGAAAAAGGACAATTCTTCATGATGCACACATTTGCTAGTACATTCGAACAAGTTTCATTTGAACAAAGTAATACACAAAATTTCAATGTCAGAATTGCAAGGGACATATCTATCTTTTTTCGATTTGTATTCTTAGACAGATTGACGCAATGCCATAAATTTATTATACCTGTTCATACACTTTGGACAGAGGTGTAATTAGAGAGTAAATTTCACAGAAAACTAAATTACTAATCTATTATATATGCTTCAACAAAATGTTAAAGTTAAGAAGAGAATACAGCTTCTAGTTAGATAAACTTAATTATTGCATTCCCCCAAAAGAGTTATAATAGCAGCAAGTCCTGCATAAATTGGAGAAGTTTCAGAATGGAAATAAAGGATCAAAAGCTTTTGCAGAATGCACACTTCTCTGAAAGTATGAAACAGAGGTTGCGTGACTGGCCTGCAGATGGAGTTGCCATGCTGATATTCCGAAAGAGTGCAAAAAATCAATACATATGTTTAATACAAATAATATGGTGACTGAATCATATATAAATTATGAGAAGTCAATACACCAGATCAATAATGTATAGTACGTACTATCTCCAGCTGTAATTGTAATTTAAATTTTGCAATAACAATATTAAGCATCTCACTACTATGTGCACTTTTCAATCACATTTTACTATGCAAATGGGATAATTCAAAGAAAAGAAAATTTTATCCCTTCACTGATCATATTTGGATCTTTGAAAATGTCACTTCATTTTTTATGCTATTCACACATGTGTTGTTAACTGATAAGGGGTTTCAGTAATAAGAAAGAGACAAAAGTAGTATTAGTTCCTGCAATATACATGCATAACAATATAATATTATAAAAATAAGTCAAAGAAGTTGAAAAGTTAGTGCAAAATTGATGTATTATTTATCCCAAACTACTACCTATTCACATGAGTAAATACATTTCCTTGTTTCTTTATTTTTTGTCAGGAAACGTTTCCTGGATGTTTATCCTCAATAATAAAATACACGCAGTAAACAATTAAAGTGGTGGATAGGACATTTAAAGGTGAACTGACAGGGCGGTAAAATTGGACTATGACCAACCCTGCCATTGGGTAAATTGGGACTACTGCCTGGCCAATTAGTCTGTCCATGATTGGCCAGAAAGGGCACAGTTCAGAGTTCACTTACCGCCCTGTCAGTCCACCTTTAAAGTAAGTCTTTGCTTTTTGTCGCCTGGGAATTACTGGGAATGCAATTAAATTGAAAGGATGTTTTGGGAAAACGTTACTGTAGCTGGAAATATTTATTTTCGGTATGGGGAATAAAAACACGAAATCTAGTATTCCGGAAGGAAAGCATATGTTTTCCCGGATTGATCAACATGTAATCGCATCACATTATGAATGCCTTAATTTTTGCAAATGAACTATAAACAGGGTACCGATCAGGAGAACAAGCTTCTGCGAAATTGTGCATAATACTAGGCAAGATTGTCCATATAATCTTACACAAGTCTCTGAAGGATTATGCAGGAACATTAACACACAACTTTTGCAAATACGTAATATTATATGTACACGACTATGCAGGATTTAACAAATTCTTTTATGCAGAAGCATTTGCCAGACAAACTATTCACATACATAAATTATTCAGCAGAATAATGCAGAACACTTAAGCATTTCTTTTGACCACTTGCCATTGCCTGCACAATTGTTTATAATTTTGTCTCATATAGGACAACTTAACCTCATCCAATTCGTATCATACACATCATCATTTAACAAGTGCAGGAGTTTGTGCAAAATATTAGCACTGAGAACTGTGTAAAAACCTAAATTAAACAGCAGTTAAACTGAATGCAATATTTTGATGCAGCATCAAAATCAGATGTGAGAGATTAATGGTTGGCTTTAAGTAGACTATAAACTTAAATAAAATGCAGTCTTGACATCGGTTAACATTTCGGTAGATATAATTAATGTAAGACCAATTATTACAAATCCATTACATGCAGCAGCCATATCACCCAAGTACATACAAACATATAAATAATACATAGCAATGCTTCCACCAAGCCGAGAAAGTATACAATATTGATCTAAACTGACGTTTTAAAAGGTCAACCAAATGCATTATTACATTCTCTTGTCAGTTGTAGTCTTAAATATATATAAGCGAAAATATATTATATTATTAAAAAACCGTTTTTCAACATTATGCTACCAACAGAACAAACTTTTTACAGTTTTTTTCCTTGATAAATTTATGAAATTCTTTTCGCAAACGGAAACGCACTGATAAAACAAAAATATATGCACATACATTGACATTTACCCCTCAGCTCAACGAACTATAAGTAAAAAAAATCTGTCTTAAAAAGTGTAATCTGATTGTAATATTTGATATGTCGGATTAATGTTTGATTTACATCTTTAGTTAAATCTTTTGTTTAATTAATGTGATATGGAATTTGTATGCATATTTGTGTTTGTAATTTAATTATTTACATTTAACATGGAATAACATCTGAACCATGTTAGGAATTTGATGATAGCATGCTGCACAGTAGGTCTACTAATTCCAACTTGGTGCAATACACCTCGAAAATGTGCATTTTAGATCAGAAATGTTGAAAAGTTAATTTTGTTTTGCATTTGTAATTCATGACAAACACAAAGTTTTGTAGTTGCTGAGCAACTAATTGAATAATTTACAGTTAACTTACTCCAGATATTCCATGCACGTAATTTATAATGCTCTAATATATGTATATAGGTCCAATTTCCAACAAACTGTTAAAGTTGCAATCTCGAAAGACATGGAGAATACCCATGCAGCTGTATGGTGCTAGCACTAATAAATGACTTCTGTATTATCCTTGCCGACTTCAATAATCTAGCTTATGGGTAACAAGGCCTTATGTGTTCTCATAAAGCTCTTAATACTGACATTATACGTATACAACTGATCTTACATGTTTTGCTATAAACTCTGATCTTTGTTAGCTTTGGGTTAAGCTCTAACGTCAGCAGTAAAAAATAATAGACCATTGGTTATTATGTGTAAAAAGCAATGAAATTTATAGAAATTAAGCATATGTAATAGGCATAGCAATTGAAACAGATATTTATTTTAAAACATTGTATTTGAAATGAAAACTTAGGCTACTGATTCTGTTGATTTGCTGTACTTAGAAGTGAATAACCATAAATGTATATGTAACTACATACAATATTGTTATATTCGGATAAATATTGAAAAATAACAAGTCTTTTTTCGAGCTACTTTTGTAAATTATGGGAATTGAAGAGTAGTTGTAACTCACTAAAAGTTACAAGGAGCGAGATTTATGAGAAAGTTTAGACTTTCAGTTCATACTTTTTTGGCTTAGGGCCAAAAAGCCTCATTTTTTGCATGAAAGTCATCTGTTGTGAAGTAAAAACGTTTGATGCATTGAAAGAATAAAAGAGAATAAACAATGGCTGCTTTTGCTAGGTTGCACCACCATGTGGAAAACAACTTCCGAGTGAGAATAAGTTATTATACAGCGAGTGGAAATGATATAAAGAAAGAGAAGAAACTCAGCACTTAGGTTTCACCTTGAAAACGACACCCTTGTACTACTTGCTTTGGACAAATTACATCTTGTTTATAGAGTCAAGTCATGGGAGTACATACATGTTCAGGTCTACTTTGCACGATCAATATCTGAGAACTGTATAGTATTAAAATGAAATGGAGTAAACCGCAAGTGCTCATATTTTGTACTACATGTTAGTGTACAATATTTATGACATGGTTAAACATGATGTATACAATGAAAACAAGAAAATACTATACAGATTCGGAGTTTGAAAATGTATTTCTGCATTTGTGCTTATTATAAATGGATTGTACGAATAAACAGATTTCGATTTCAGTTAAAAAGTCTCTTTTTCTGAAAGTATAAATGAATTGCAGTTTATTTGATGTAAGGATTTCACATCTCAGGATTTAAGTTGCAAACTAGGACATCATGTGTTTGGAGCTGAAAACGTTATTTGTTATACCTATATACACATCAACAACTAAATCAAACAATAAGCACCTGTTTTGTTGTACTAAAGCATAAAATCCGATATAGGACTACTTTCCATCTTGTTTTCTATTGGAACTAATACTCTGTTCATAAAAATTTAACGTTTATGTATTTTCACAAAAATGTATTCCATAAAACATGAGTTGCTAAATCCCATGTTTAGCAATTTAGCTTTTTCACCACCAAAGAAAATAGGCAACCTCAGTTTCAATGCAGATTAATAAATTGTATAAGTAGACTTCATGATAAAGCTTTCAAAGCCAAAACTTTCCTGCAAGAGATTACTGCTTCAATGAATTCATGTATAGACGTGTAAGCTGGGAATACAGCCAAGTCATGACACCAGACATTATGTGACAGACATACCTTAATGACTTAGGGGTCATCGATAAAATAGGTTTGTGACGTGTGAAAGGTGTTTTTGTTAGACTTGGACCTGGGATAAAAATTAATTGTCATTTATATCTCCAAATTTGACATACTATACTGTACATTTACAAAGCAAAAATATTATTCTGTGCAAATAGATTTCACAAATTATTCACAAAATATTTATAAGCAAGGAGCAGCAAGATTTTGCATTTAAAAAAAAAAGGTTAGTTATATTTTGTATAAAATGAGGTCCTTGTTGAATCGTTTTTAATATTACAAAGGAACAAGACTAAAAAATGAATAAATTATTACCCATTGACTTTTGCATACATTTGACACAAGTGCCTCACTTCGATCTAAACATTTTATGAACAGGCATTGCTGTCCATTTCACCATCAAGTCTGAAACTTCTAGAACCTTTTAGAGTCAGTTTGATGACCACCTCCTGTTCAAATCTATAAAAGGTGCAAGCTTTTAGATCGAAATTTCACTGACTATTTTCTTTTTTATCTGAATGATAAATATGAAGTTGTTTAACTTAAATTGACTCATATTCTCTTTAAGGAACACCATACCATATCTATTAGATTTGCTGCTTCACTTATAAATTGAATCGTAGCTCGAAACTGTTTGATTGGCATCATTCATTCATATTCTGCACAGACTATGTTGTAACTGTGTTGACATACCTACATATTGCGTGTACACAATAATATGCAACAACGGCCATTTAGTTAATGTTGTGATAGTAAATCGATAGTTTGGCGCGAATTTTGCTGACAAAAGAGAGTCATAACATTGTTTTCGACCGTGAAATATCTCATGCAACACCATTTGCCCACGCATGGACTTAGAAGAGACGTCGTAAAATATAATAGGGTATAAGAAGGAAAGCAGGATTTGTAATACCATTTCGCCTTGCTTCATTAACATTCCCAGTAGCTACACAAATGCTCAGCCAAAACTAAGTCATGCAAAACCAACTTCATTTTCTATTCAATGACACGTTGACAACGCAAATGTTGCAATACAAATGTTGCAAGGTTGCAATATTCTTAACTTCCTTGATTTCCCATTACAAAAGCTAAAAGTACCTAGTTCACTTTTATTGAAGTATACAATGCAGAGAATTCCACAAACATGCAGATATTGCATGCACTCGGAACAAAATTTCGTAATAAAGTTAGTAAAACAACAGTGTATATTAATTTTGATTTTGTGCATTTAAAACAAAACAACAAACTGTATAAGAGCATACAGTTTGTTGTTCAAACAACGTTTGAATCAGCATTATAAGAAAAGGAAAACAAATAAAAAACCCAGAAATGTTTCTCTGTGGTTTCCTCTGGAAATGATTCAGCATCGTTTCCTTGTATATATACAAGTGATGTAAGAGGATGACAACAATAAATCCTAGCACGTGTAATGTGATATAACTTGTCCTGCTTGAGCATTCCAAACATATCTATAGCTTAAAGGTGAACTGACACAGTTTTGTAATAAGGTATATACCCTGAAACTTGGCCTACACCACAAATAAAACCATGACTAAAGCAATTGCTGCAATTTGAAGTACTAACAGCTTCTTTTACTAATTTTGACACGAGATCTTGCTACAACTCTTGATTATTATAAAATAGTACGAGTTCAAAGTATTGCAAAAAGCCTGTTTTTACTCACTGATGCTTGCAATTTATTACAGTGCTTAATTATGTCACAAGGTTTTAATTAGTATTTGCATAAAATATATGTAAACCCTTGGGGCATCAGTCCTAAAACAAATAACCTAACCTTGTTTACCTGGCCCTACAGATCTTTTTCACTCCTACTTTTACATAAGAAGTCTTATGTTTACTGATACCAGGTTTAATGCGATGCGCTAATAAAAGATAAATCTTCCAGAACTCCAAGGTTAGAAAATTTATGAGGTATAATATCGCCGAAGTCTCGAAAAGATAACCTTGGCAAACTTTACTTTCTAATAAGGTGGTGCAATTACCAAGTTGCCCAAGTTGAATGTTCATTGTTAAATGTAACCAGGATATAATTCCACCGGTCACATAACTTTCCCAAACTATTTAATCTTTGTAAACAGATTTAATCACCCAAAGATTTTCATAAACATCCAAGAAAGACCCGATTCATTCAGCGAGTTGCTTAGCATTAATTATAAATTTGAAAATATGAATCATATCTCACTGTTATGTTGCAAGAACCATTTACTATGTGCATAATAATACTTGTGATGACCACACACAATTTCATAATATATTATATCTCGGTTATTACAAATTATCAGCTATACATTGAATTATGTATTGCCAAACATTTCAAATAATAATATTTAAGGTACAGTAAACAAAATATTATTTTGAAACTGACAACATAATTTGGGTTATGTAATCAATACACTGTGGAAACATGTAGCAAATACCCAGTATGAAATTTAAAATGAACACAGAGTATGAAATAGCCTATATATTGTAAAACACTGTATATAACTGGTACTGGTTTCCAGATACAGGATATACAACTTACATTAGACAGCTGAAGCCAGAAAAACTGCCAAGTCGCGAGGAAAACATAAAACTGCTGCGAGATGACGTCAATGATCAAATTACGCAGCCTACATCAAAATGTCGCCTTTTATCAAATGTTTATGTACAGAAATACGAAATGAAGTGCGAATGCAACGTATGGTGCCCCGGTCACGTGATCATGAAGCCCCGTTGTGAAATAGACGGCGAGCCATACATCAAACAAAAACAACCGTCATGTTTCATAATACTAATTGTTGCAAACAACAAATAAAAAATTCGGAAACTTCCACAATCATTTCCTTACTCGGCTATAATAGATAAAATAGTAGCAATATCCACAAAGTTGCTTTGTGTGCAATATTGGTAATTGATTTCCACTGGTATGGTGAGAAAAATTACAAGTATCCAATATATCTTCCCTGATGAGGTTATAATTTTTTCTGGCCACGATTTACAACAAAGTTTGAAAATAAGTTGAATTAAATCTGTCAACTTTATTGAAAGTGCAACTGGGATAAAAACTCAGCATGTTGATGGTACATGGTGGGGACAAAGAGAGAAGAAACTCGTAGCTCCGCCCTAAGGTGCAAAAATGGACTAGACCCAAATAAAGGGGTGATGGAGTTTTATACCACCTTCAACAAAAAGCATTTGTAGCTCAACTAGAGGTGTGGTCAATAACTGGTGGATCTAATCTATAATTGAAACAAGTGTCCAAAAACTGATGTTTTGTCTCAAGTTTATACCTATCGAATCATTGAAACAAATATTTGAAAAGTAAATAGTGCATATTTAATAAACCAAGTACAGTAGTCCATTAAAATGTAGAACTTTCCAGTATTAGATGATTGTAGCCTTAAGAATAAATTTAAGAATAATTTAAAATTGTTGAAACCAAACAACAAATGTGTTTATCATATATAGCTAACATGGATATAGGCATGTATGTATACAGATGTTGAGATTTAAGAATGAAAGCCTATGTGTGTTTCTGTCAGATTTTTGCCATGCTCCGATTTTAACATCAGCTTATCTCCATGCAAAATGCACAAGAGCCTATATACAAGTGGAAAAGCTTTTGACTTTTGATATCCAGGTGACAGGCTCGGATGAAGCCGTAAATAACCATAAGAAAAATAAGAATTCTTTGTCCCTAAGGTTGCCATCGCCACCATGTCAACAACAGCGTTCCCATTCATGCATGTCTCGCTAATGAGATTGCATCAGCATCCCACATTAGAATTTATATATTCATATTATTCAACATGTAAACAATCTCATGGTGTGAGCATGTTATTGAACTGCGCTATATATTTTCTAAAATATAAAAAGAATGGGAGCAGTAAACATCCTTTCAACATTGCTCGAATCTGACACCTGCAAAGTGAGGTAGGATGCTATGATGGTCCACTCTGTCAAAACAATTTTAATTATCACAATATGTCTTCCCATATCTACATATTTGTAAAATAACCCGCTCCTAAAATTCTTGTGGCCAATTGTCAGAAAATGATTTGAGTTGTTGTAAGAAAAACATTTTTGCCTTCCTAACCACATTCGTGACATTTTAAAAGGAAAAGAAAGCGCAGTTTTTCTCTTCTTCCAAAGTAAGCAGAATGATTGATGAGCATTAGGAAATGTAATAAGAGACCCCAAAATGTAATTTTTGGCGATATAAAGTGAACGACAAATTGCCCTGTTTAGTTGTTTTTTTTTTACTTCAGTTGTAAGAATGGAAATATTACTGAACGAAAGAAATTTTATAGCTATGTAAATCTCTACAACTTTTGCACTAAAGAATACCAAAACACATGTTATATTTTTTATGGCCCTTGGAATTAAAATACATGTTGTACAGTCATTCTCAACTCCAGCTGAAGCCATTTCCTTATTGGCTGTTGCCTCTTGCAATGCTTTCATCACAGTAACCCTCCCCAAAAAAGTAGTTCCTTGGTTTTTAACTGGATTTACTTGAAAATAAACATTGAATAACCTTTAATATTCTTACATTTGATTGTATTGTAAAAATTTGCCAGAACTTAGAGCTCATACAAACTTATTTATATGAGATTTTGTCATTGTTGCATTACTCCTGGGCAAAAATCGTGAAACGGCGCTTTCGCCAGTGGAGTTGTGTAAAAAACAACTGTATCCTTCCACATCTGTGATAAGGCGTTTTTGGTGACGAAATAGCTTCAACTTGAGTTGAGAATGACTGTAGTAACCTTTTTGTGATAACTTATGTAACTTAAACGAATTTTATAATCTTAGGAAGGTCTTTGTCATGCTGCTAAATAAACGTTTTCAATTTCCCATTTATATACAAACTCCTTATTTCGTGCAAGTCCCACAGGAATTGATAACTACCTAAATAGGTATCATCACGGCAACATAATAACATAGAAATTCGATAATAACCAAAATGCAATTTCATGCCTAATGGGACATCAGAGAGATCTTAAAAGAGTATCAAAATGTCATAAAAAGTGATGATATGAATCTCTTATATGGGTAGTTATACTTTAATTGCGGTTCACCTGCCGCTTTTTCCATTACTTTAATATCAAATTTACCATAAACTTCATTAATATACAAGTCACATGACATAGCTTCATAGAAGTACCACTTGTGCAGTGTAATAAAATATTGCTAAGAAACTAAATAGGCCTGCATTTCGATTTATTATAATGATGACATGGGTCAAATGTCAAACGCTACCGGCAGACGCAAAAAGTAGTCTCATTGATGGAGGTGTTGCCATAGCAACATATCTCTTAATCCCTCATCATCAGGCCCAGCTTGAAAATGGATCCCGCATAATCTCAACCATCCTTGTTACGGTGAGCAGAAGCGACCCCTTAAACACCAGCTTCACTGCCAAACTTCTAGCAAAAACTTTCTCCTATTAATTATCATACAGATGACTTCTGCATAAATTGCTTCAACCAATCCCTGTAAGTGGAAACTCCAAACCTTAATTGTCTTCATTATAAATCGAAACTAATACCTTCCACAATGTTGGTTGGAACCTTAATTATCCTTATTAATATTGATTTTAAGATATACTAGTATAAGATATCCTTATACATTTTAGTCGAAATCTGTCACAATGTTGAAATTTTTCTAACAAACATGCACTCTGTTGGGAATATTATAATTTACCAAAGACATAATAATAATAAAACTGATTCAATTTAATAAATTACTATACCATCTTAAAACGGAAAAATAAAACTCAAAATAAATTATTTATTTTCCATGCATTTTAAAGCATAGCACCAGATAACAAGATCTTTGTCAGAAAACCCTCCTCAACAAGCTTTTTGTGGGTTTATATCTGGATATATTATGCATCAGCTGTTACAAGTTGCTTCATTTTTCCATATGGATAATTGATTGAGGGTTTTTCCCAAGGTTTGAATTTTGCAGTTGTCAATAATTTATTTGTCAAGATACATACATAGGTCGTTGAATTCCTACTAACTCGATTTAAAAGCAGAGCAAATACAAGGAACGAGCAATAAACCGAGATGGTAGATAATGCAATGAGCTCTATTCTACCCAACCAGGTCAAAATTCATATAGATGTTACAAAATCCAATGTAACAGATAAAATATGAACCATACATTTTATTAGCTTGTTTTGCAGCATAACAATTGTTAGAAAATAGGGTAATTATCTTGTATATTGGATGCAATGAATAAAAACTAATTTGCATGCTGCAATAAGTTTTTCGGTCAACGGACAAACAAGGCACATGACCTCATTCGCCAATCATTTGCACAATTGAACTTTTATATTTGCTGTCAACAGTGTGGAACTAAAAAAACACCAGTAATGAGATTTCATAATAAGAATCTTCCCATGATGCATCGAGTGTCAAATAATTAAATCACACAAAGCCAAGAGTATATCGACTTTCTTCCCAGGAGATGCTTGCTAGGCTTTTCCAAATTTCCCATTTGACACCAAGCAGTGGTGACAAACAAAACCCCAATTCATTACACAGTCTCATATAAACTATGTTATATGATTACAGGGAATTACAATAATCTC
Organism: Glomeris marginata; assembly: GCA_034696005.1. Lineage (NCBI taxonomy): Eukaryota > Metazoa > Arthropoda > Diplopoda > Glomerida > Glomeridae > Glomeris > Glomeris marginata. The sequence goes on from JAQFZQ010000809.1 coordinate 16,659, forward strand.
TTACGCAACAGCATACATGTTTAATTAAATTGAAAACTTGCATATTAATTCGGGCAGGCGATAAAAACTTATAGAAGTGTTACAATGATTTTAGCTAAACAGTGTATATTTAGTTAAGTGACACCCTTTCACCAATGACTGTTGGTCTGGACAAAGTGGGCGGAGCTTCCAATATATTAGGTTAGTTTAGTTTAAGTCAGGTCTTAATTAGATAAACAACTACAACTAACATTATGCAATGAAGACTATTTAAACTTTAAGGGATCGTACACATACATACGTAGATATTGCTCAAAATATCAATATCGAAATTTATGCAACGATATATTCAAAATACAGTTTATATATAACACAAGATAAAACTGTATAAAACAGCAGATGTCATCATTTTTCCATCTAAAGTTAACTTTTTTGTCACGTGGTTTCAAGCTGTATTTGTCTGCAGTTGCGCACAAACGAGTTATTTGTTATTGTTCACTACATTTAGCTTGCAATGCATTTTAATGGAAAAAGTATTAATGAATAAAATTTATGTAATCCTTTATCACATGTGAAAAAAAAAATCAGATTTTTCACATGTTGTTGAAAGGCACACAGGTCATAAGAGTATAGCTTTTGTCTAATACAGAGACCTTACAACAATAGCCATTATGAATGGCAATAATTGGGATTTTTTTCAAATAATAAGTGTGCATGTTATCACAGCGGGTAATGCTATATCCCAAATATGGAGAGATAATGAAGCAGAAATCTGCATATGAATTACAAATTAATGGGCGTATGAAAAGCCACAGGGTTATCGTGCACTCACTTTACTCATGTATACTGTACATATACATATAAATTTAAACAATGTGTAATTTAATTAACCCTTAAAGTTTGACTTCTTTATTTTAAAATGTCAAAAGTATCACTTTGTACTAGATTTAATAAATGAGCCCCAAGGCGTGGAGCAAATTGGATTTTAAGAAAAATCCTTTATTTAAATTGACATAACCTCAAATGCATTCATAGGTGTAGGCTTCATATATTTGCCTGTGTATTTCACTGTTACAATGGATTTGCAAGCAATACAATAGTAGCTGTATATAACTGTACTGAATTAACAATGCATTTTTATCATTCAATTGTTATTTTAAAGGTTACTCACAAGTAGGATTTTTTAAAAGAATGAAGTTAGGATTTTCATTTCTTGTCATCAGCATAGCAAATACGAAAAGCTTTTCATATATTAACATTCCAAAAGAGAGATAAAAGCGTTCAAGTCGAGTACCTGTCAATGATATAGGGGTATACAGTGAGATCCGCAAATCGATTTGTCAACATTTTCCTTCTTTGCCATCACCAAGATTGCGTCCGAGGAATATTTTAGCAAAATTGTTGTTCACTGATGGAAACGTATTTTTTTACTACAGCAGACTGACTCCCTACATTAATAATGTATTTTTGGAAATGTCATCACCAATATTATATCATTGTAATAAAATTGTAGTTACATTTATCCATAAAATCTCTACAAAACAATGTTTTTGTTATAAACCATGTTCACTTTGTCTCATTCTGGGATAAACATGTTTTCCTATGTTTTCCTAGTAAGTTGAATATAAATATACAGAAATACAATAACAAATTTGGAGCACCTGATGAGGTTACTTTTCCGGTTTTCCTAGAATAGTTTGTTTTGAATAAGAGCATTCATTATTCCATAACATCTGACGAAAATAAATTCACAAGACATTAAATTGACGAGCTATAGTTTGATCAAGCACAAGAAAGGACTTGGAAGGGTTGTGAAGTGGTGAGGGTGCAGCCCAGCAATCAATTTATTAGATTAAGGTGTACAAAACGCCACCCAGTTAACTTCATTAGTACAAACTTTTCAAAAGAAGTTTCTAGTTCTTTGTTGTGCTCGGTGAAACTATATAGTAGCTTGTTTTTCTCAGGACATGAATAATTATACCCAAGTGCCTCCCTACTCCGGAAATGAGTGGCCCTAAAATCTTTATTGCAAGTAGGACACTGGGGCACGCGGTTTCAAAATGTAAACAGGTTGAAGTAATGAGGCTGGAAGTAAGAGGTCAATTAGCTTGATTTCGACTGTGGTAAACTATTATTACAAGTCTTTGGGGGAAAGGAACTCTGCACACTTTTCTAGATAATGTCATCATAGTGCTGAGTGGAGAATTCAGAAAGGGAAATTTTTGCTGGAGTTTTCACAATAGTTGAAAAAAGTATCTACATTGCAAAGGCATTTGACAAGGCTTCTTATTATAAGTACTAATATCAAGATTGGTGTCTAATGGGTGTCTATGGGTGTAAATGGTGCTTTATTACTCTGGATTAAGAACAGGAGAAAATATTCAGTTTGGGTGAAAGCAATTTCATTTGCTATTCTGGTTAGGCAATTTAGGAAAAACATGTTGTTAACAATAATGATTATGTTCCACATATTGACCTGGACTTATAATTTATGTGTTTTTCCTAAATAATTGATGGCAAAATATAGCTGTCTAAGTGTGACATTAAATGGCACAGAGGTCAGGGTTAAATCTGCTTCCACAATGTTATTCAGTGAAATATTATGATGGTGAGCACAACCTTGCCTGAACTGCACGCACCCACACACTATAATAATACTATAAAAGTAGGTCTGCACGTTTGGCAACATAGTCGGTATGGCAACCTGTGCTCCAAAAAAAGCATGCAACTTGAGCAGGTGCCATTTCTAAACAGGCGCTTTACTTTCATTCTTCACATTCACAAAGGAATAAAAAATCCTCAACATCCCTCTTCGAATTAATCCTTATAGCATACATACATGTGAATCTTATTTTTGTTGCAATTAAATGCATAATCAGATCAGACTTGTTCATCTGTGCGTGGATTAATATATGAAGTGTGCAATTATAAAATATCGATCGACAATTTTAAACGACCTCATCAGTAGCACACGTGTTATCGTTTACATTTGCTAGTGACAAACAACAAATGAACGATTGTTGATAATAGAAAAATGATGGAAACTGCAGCAGCGAGGTCTTCGGAGCGAAGTAATTACACAACTAAAATACTCTATATGTTGGGACATTCTTGTAACAGTTTTTTGGTGGCAGTCAGGTAACCATGTGGCATAACCTTGCTCCAAAAAAACATTTGTGTTTACGCACGTCAGACACAGTATATGGTCGTTACTTGCACCTACAACTTGCAACTACCTACATCAGTATTCTGTGGATGTAACATATTTTTGTTGGACTCTGAATGTCAACATCAGTCCGCACAGCTACCTACTACTACATAATTAACATCGATAAAAAACTGTGCACCAACTTATATATTTTAGATTCCCGTCTACTTTCTCACTTAATACCAATAAATTCACCAATATACAGGGTGGACGGAAAGTCTAAATGCAAAGCGATGCAGCGAAACCATTAACAGGGGCTCACAAACTGCAAAAGCATCGCTCTACAGTAGTGGGCATGCCAAAGTTGAGACTGTGGGAGGTACGTCTACGACTAATTGAACTCTCCAAACAGGGTACCACCTGGCTGGAGGTTGAACCCCATCCAGCAATTATGCGATTATGGAATACAACTCCCAGAATTTGCAGTCACAATGAGTGACGTCACTCACTGATAGATAATTAATAGATAGATAATCACATATAATTGCTTGACTGGGTTCAAACTCCAGCCAGGTGGTACCCTGTTTGGAGGGTACACTGCGTGGTAGCAGTGCCTCCCACAGTCTCAACTTTGGTGCCCACTACTGTACATCTCTCTGCGATGTTGGCCGCAGTAATTTCCTGTTAATTTCCATCTTGCGATAAATTCCCGATTCCACCGTTTTTGGCATTCAAATTCAGTGCTCTCCACGCCACTAATTCACGTTTTCGTACTATCTCAAATAATTCAAAAGTTAGAACACGGATGACCTTGAAACAAAGGTCGTACAGCAAATTGGAACACACCATTGTGTCTGCAACCCTTTATTTCCTATTTGTCCTCCTATTCAAGTTTTGATTACCTACAATGGTTTGGAAGTGATTCCTTGCATTTAGACTTTCCGTCCACCCTTGTATAAATGTTCTTTCTATTGTTTTGAACGTATCCTATATAGTGACAGGTGGCCATTGTTTGCTTTTATGCCTGTTGTTTATAAGCTACATATACTATAGTGAATGAATTTACCTGAAATGTATTACGAATAACAAATCATACAAAACCTATAAATTATTAATACATAGTTGAATTTCTATACCAAATTTGGTAAAAGGTACTTTTGTACTAATAACATTTTCTATAAGGTATTTTAAAAATAAAAGTGCCAAGAAGCTCAGATTCCTCTTACCTCCATATTAATTATTTAATGCACTCTAGATTTTAAAATATTTGCTATTCTGAGAAATCTTAAAAGTGTGGTGTAGTGTGTTCTTTTCTTGTTCTTTCTTATTCCAACACATGCATACAAAAAAAATGATTTGTTGGTTTGCTTGGAATAAAAATGGTAGTGTTTGCAAAAATGGCCGACTCAAGTTCAGATATCTCTACACAACTTTGCCCTTACATGCAAATTCCAGTTTCCTTTATCTTTTTCTACTAGATTTGAAAGTGCAACTGCCACAAACTCTTCCCAAGAGGTTGTTGTGCCTCCATTTGAGGCCTGCTCGTTTCGACGGCCGCCATTTTGTCAAAATGGAGCAATCAACCATCTAACCATCCATTGGTTTATTTTCAACCTATTCTACTTGTTCGTGATACAAATCGATATACAATTCTATCAATATTCAAAACCACGCAGACCACAAGTTTTATTGTTGTTGGTGCTGCTGTAAAGTTTATACTGAAATTATAAAACTAAAATTCAATGTCAGCTCTTCATTTACACAAATATCGTTATTAATATTGCAGTATTTATAGAAGTAATTTTTATTGTATTATTATTTTGTTAATCTCTTTCTGTAGTACCCAAGAGGATAAGAAATAAACATACTACTAATAAAAATCCGTTAATTGTTTTTTGCAAAAATATTTGAATGCCAACTGCTTCTGAAAACTTAAATCCGATATTCAGTTTAACTAAATAAATACTAATATAATTTATTACTCGTAAAACTGGGAAATTATTAATGGTCTACAGTTTGAATCTTTATTACAATAATGAAATTGCATATTAACGTAGAATTTGATGTCTTTGTGCAGAGCTAATGTAGTCCTTAGTTAAAAGCCATAAAAATATAAAATGTTAATGTTGTGCGTCTAAAGTGTGATAATCCACAGCAGACTCGTTAAAAGGCACATTAATTACAGGATATATATATAGTGCAAGGGGAAACAGGAGAAAGTATCCAAACTCTTTAACAATAATTACAGAAGCAACTAATTTAATTCACACCTAAGTGAGGACCAACCCAATATTATTCCATGTATAAAATTCAAGCCTCCTTCCAACTGCTGAAACACTTTAATGTTTTCTTTTTTGCTTGGGGAAAAAAACAACATGATTGCCAACTGGAGTGTAACTGAATTACCTCTGAATTTAGTGTCCTTACGACGTCCAAGTGTATTTTTAGCAGTTTTCTTTCTCTTAAGAAAGCAAGTTTGTGAACGCTCCTACAGTTTGTGTGCAAACAGTAAAACTGAGTCCTCCTCTAAAGGGTGGTGCAAGTTCGTAAAAAAAAATAAATGTCAAGGTAAAAAAAGGATAAGGAAGGAAGGAAAAGAAAGGATAGGGAAGAAAGTGAAGGGAAAACCACCGTTCGTGACTGGCATTTTGCAACGGTGCAGAAATCTGGAGAGACTTTTGCAAGTTTCTTCGCTATCTTGCGCAATGAAACCATTGATACCGATGAAACCATGGATATAGATAACTTTCAAATTCACCTTTATTTCCTGTTGGTTCCATATCTGTTTGCTCACAATTCAACACAGATAAAGAAAGCAATGTAGCGGAAAATTGGCAATCAGGGAGGAAAACCGCAACCAACAACGCTCCCAATTGTCCAATATCTTTTCTGGAAAGCAACCCCTTTTAAGATTGTAGTCGAGCTTCCTTACAAAGCACCTTCCATAAAAATAACATTTTCGTTGCCATTTCAAATTGCAGTTGGCTGCCAGCAATACATGTGTCAATTTCCTGACCTTCATCTGAACTTCATAAATTTTCCGACACCACACGTTCAGCTACTACTATAAATCTTTCTGCTTTATTTATTAGTATTTTTACTCTATTCTTCCATTATTCCGACATTTTTCTAACTACATGTTCAATAGCTGCTCAGGATTTATTTTGGTGCTACTAATTGAATTCCCTGGATTTACCTGCAGAGTGGAAAACTGAACAAAATCGATGAATAAACTTGTTTAAAAATGTTACATACTGTGCCAATTAGCGAGTTCAATACAAAAAGTAACTCAATATTATTTGTTCTTCCTAAAAATAATAAAATGGGACATTTTAGGAACTCATTTTAAATTACACTTTGTTATTAATTCAAAATATAACCTAGTTATAAAACGAATAAAATTCTCATGAATTGACACTGCCATTAAAAGTTTAAATATTCAGTGACGCCTAGAACCCAATTGCACAATCGCAAAACCGTTTATTTCTACTCAATATTAAGTAACCTTTATTGAAACCCATTATCTTGAACACTGTTGTCAAGGTCATGTATTCGCCGCTTATTAATTCCATCCGTGTACATGTAATAACATAAAACATTGAGCTAAATTATCCAGTATACTGAAATTGCGCAATAAAGTTTTACACCTTGCATATGGCGTAATATGCTTTCAATGTCACTTGCCATCTGGGGAACTCCTTTAAATAATATATGTAGAGATCACATCATAAAAATGCAACAGGTAATCAATAAATGTTCCCACCCTATACACTGACACTATGTATGATACATATGTAATGAGTGTGAAATAAAGATATTGGTGTAATAAATATATAAAGTTGGAATTACCTGTTAATGCTGACTTGAAGAAACATGGGTTGGTTGTCTTTCAGTGTGAAACAGGTTGCTTATGTGACAGAGAATTCAGTGTTCACTGTGCAGTTGCACACTGGGTTGTGTGTTGGGTGCTCTGTGTGTGTGCATCTTGCCAGCTGGGTTTCGATTGGCTCACCGAGTGGCACACGATATACGAAACCACCTCCCACTCTTGCTGTACAGATCGAAATTCGTGTCGGATTGATCACGTGACCCGTCATTCAAAACCTGAACATGGCACTGGATCACCGAGATGCTGAAAATGTCATTTCTTCAATAACTCCATATTGTGGTCGACTTTTGACATGCGAACAACAAAGGGCAGATGAATGCTGACATCAATGACATAGATATCGTTTTGAAAACCAATCATTTTTATCATAAATAACATCTTTTTTGCACCACATGATCAGTGCTACATCACATAAGATATCAATCTTTTCCAACATGATCCTGTCATAACAGTACTATAAAGGCAAATTAATCATACACAATGTGTAATATTTCATTTTAGAGCAGACATAAAGACTTTGATATAAAGATATTAGAGATTTAAATATGATCTTTTCACACCTACAATTTAAAGATCCGGTTTTCTCCAAAATGTTAAACTGTTTTGCAATTAAACATAAAATAGGAATATTATTTTAATACAAAATGAAGACCATTCTAATAACAAGAAGTAGGTACAAGTAATAGTTTACCCGGTAGAGGGCGTTGTCAAATAAAGTATTCAAATTCCCTATTGGAGCACATAAATGGAAATCTCAACAGATTATATATTGTATAAGAGCATGCATAATACTGTATATAGAAGATTAAAACGATTCATTCATGGAATTATTGATGTCGACTAAAAAAAGACGTCATTCGAGTAGATGATGACGTCAGAATCGGCATTTCAACTCCAGGAAAATCACATAAAAGAAAATTTCACATTATTCTGCTGATGCGAGGGAAAAGATGAAGTAGATGTAAAAATAGGATGATTTCAGAAATAAATTCCTGCTTGCTGAATTAAATCATTTTTATGCCTTGTAGTTGCATAACGATTTTATATTAAATCGCTTTAACAAAATTGGAACACATTTCTAGATAATATATTACCACAAGTAACATTTTGCGTTAGATGAAAATAAGTTGAACCCTATATCAGTGTAATAAAGCGCAATTTTATGCACCACCATAGTTGTGTAATTATTTAACTGACAAGTTGTTTTTCCAGGAATGATCTCATGGGACCAGTGTTTCATAAGTGACTCATGACTTACGAAATCAAATTAAAAGTTCTTTGAATGGCATTCAAATCCAAACGTTGCATAATAAAATGGAAAAAAATCTTACCATTCGTTTATGTACAGTATATATACATATGTATACTGTTCTCCAGTAATGTAATAATATATTGCCTAGTTCAGACTATGACAATAAAAATATTTGTTTTCAACAAAATAAATATGGTAGAACTTTCATATAGGGCTATGTATGCAAATTCCTTATTTATATGCGGGAAAAATTAAATATTAATGAAGTAATTTGCATGATAAATGTAGCGACATGTCACCTATACTTGGTTGTGCTTTAAAAATACGATAAAATACCTATATATATAGAAACAACATTAACATGGTGCCCTACACTCCACGTACATAGTGGGGCATACAGTATGCATTCAAAATTTATTGCACATATACAAAGTCCGGAAATAATTTGTGAAAAATGTTGGCCAGACCAGATATACAAGCAATAACTTTTAACACTGATAAACTTATTAAATATTTACGATATTTTACCATTTCAAATTCAACATATCACAGCATCGGATCAGTGAATTAAAATGTGGTTAGGGTTATATGTGAATATTGATGGAGTACTTTTAAGAGTTTATGATACAAACAAGTCAAATAATTTACTCCACAAACAACAACATTTTCTCATAATATAAATCTAATCCAGATAAAATTACTAAATTGTGTTTTGATAATAAAGCACGTACAAAATGCGGTTAAAATATTATAAATAAAATTATCCGCACTAAAAATACCTATGTACATATTAATATAGATAGGAAAAGTAACATGTTTCTACTAATTACACTATAGTCCATCTCATAGTATGTATTTCAGTGTACTGTCCACATGCAAACATTCAAGTTTTATTGTCTGCAATAAACTATGTTTCATCTTATTATGTCAATGGATTGGGGGTTAATTTGAGGGTATAAAATTAGGGCGGTTGCGTTATTATGTCTACATAATAAAACCGATCCCAAATTTAATGAAACCTTTTTCTGCGCAGGTCAAAAATTTTAGCTAAAAAGTTTCCAGTTTGACTTTTAGCATATATTCCCATGCATTCATTCAATCCTATATGTACACTGTTAGCAGAAATCGATTTTCTCTGGAGGAAATGAAATCCGATCACGATTAATATAAACAAGGAAACGTCATCAGTGTACAATACACAATTAGTTGCATGACGGATGACATTCTCCTGCTCTAAATAATATTAGACCATCTCGATTTTTCTACATATGTTTTATATATAGTACAGTGAACTGCAATTTTTGCTGCAAACATTATTCGT
>JAQFZQ010000810.1:0-26160 GCA_034696005.1 Glomeris marginata
GAAAAAGTTTAATAAATATTTGAAAAAGTTTAATAAATATTTGAAAAAGTTTAATGAATATGAATTTGCAAAAGTTTAATAAATATACGAGATCGTTCGATTATTTTCGAATCGCCCTGTATGTACATGTAATGCATTGGTAAATTTTACTTTTACATATTTGTGAAAAATATTTTGTTTGGATCAAATTCTCCCTTATAATGATTTGCCGTTCAAATTTCAAAAAGGTGGCGGCCATCTTGAATGCATTTGTACAATTTGCTCAACTTGTGAGCATGTAACTCGAACTCATTGCAAGTATTATTATTACTTGTGTCACTTGTAATTTGTGCTTATTTGAATTTTGTATTTTTGCACAAATATTGTTATCCTAAAGTGGTCCTAGTTTTATAGCTGTACTATAATATAACAGTCGTTTTGGGGATTTTTGTAGCCTGCAGTGCCATTAGTATGGGCTACAATACGAGGGAGTTTTTGAAAAAATGGGGGATATGGTGACGTCTGACACTTTGTCACAGTGGTTTCAAGATCGATTACAAGGAATGTGGTTTTATTTTTGCCCAGGTGTAATTATGTTATAAAGGTAGGGCTTTTTATGGTAGGCAATCAGTTGAGTTTGTGCTTGCTGGTGGCGCCCTCTATAACTGTTATGCTAAACGCTAAATTATTACCCTCTATCTACCTTTATATGGCCCCATAGGTATCCTATAGCTGCATGTAACCTATAGCAGTAATTTGCCAAGCAAAAGCAATAATTTAGTTACTTATATTGCACTAAGTTAAATTTAGATATTGCACATGTTTGGTTGCAAAAACCATAAAATCTGCATTTGCAAAATAATAAAGAATATAAGTAAATAATGAAGTTGTAGAACTTTAAGTACTGTGCTTTAAATATTAATTGAATGTGGTATCTGTTATTATATAAATAAGTTATTATAATATTTTGCTCTGTTATTTGAAAAGTGAAACAAAATGCCGAAATATAAATGAAGTAAATAAAATGCTGGGTAAATCGGGATTTGATCTGCAAAATTAATGCAAACAAACCCTGTATATAGTTTCGATCGATAGTTGTAATCTTATATTCTTAACTGGAAAAAACAAAATCAATTGTACAACTAGACTAACTTATATTTTATGTATAGTACAATTCAAATGAAATGTTTGCAATTCATTGAAAGTTCTGAAACTCGGTTTACATTCCTGGAAATATAAAATGTAAACTTTATTAAATTACTTCCTTTATTACTGTACCATGTTTATACAAGTATTGCAATGAATATAAAAGGTCACGTGACTTTTAAATACACATTCCAAGAGAGCGAATAAACAATAACAATGTGCCATGTAGATTTAATGGCTTGCAGAAAGTGTTGCATTGTCAAGCATGTTGTTTCAACTCTTTTTAACATTAAAAGCACCAGACACTATGTATATTATTGTTGCATATTATGTCTAGTAAGGGGCCATGCAAAAATTACGTACATGGTTTGAAAACTCGGTCCTATAATAGATTATTTTAAAGGTAAATTCTTCAGTTGGGATGCTTAATCATGAAAGTGCTCATGTTACTAATTTGCCACTAATTAGAAAGAAGCAAGTGTGTTTTGAGTTTTCTCTGCCTGTAACACATATTTCATCACCATCAACCCTTGAGGGATTCTTTTAGGGGGGGTTTGGGACCCATTTTGCAGATGAAGAGATATTGCAAAGATGTTTCTCAGTTGATTGATTGACAGCGCCGTCTATTGGTGAACGTGTACATCGTTGAAAGACATTCCTAAAACATGTTATTTCTCTTAATTCTTCTGTAAGTACAAACACACACGTGGTTGCGATTTGGTGGGGTCAGTGTTGCGTGACTTAGTCCAGATAAAACTATATTTGGCCCATCCTTTTCCCCCTTATACCCCCTCCCCAATCCAGAAAAGGCACTTTGCACTAATCCACAAAAGTAGACAGCTTTGGACATTTACTTATGTTCAGTCGTCAAAACGGATTTGGTAAGTTGAAGAAACATTAGTACAAAAGTGTATAAGGCTATTTTTAGGGGGATATTCATTTTACTTGTACTAAAGACTCGGTCAATACTTAATTCATTGTTATGTTATTAATAAAAGTATGCAAAATGGGAGTTTACATTTAATTTAAACATTTCATTAAGTTAGGAAAAAATCATAGGAATTATAGAAAATAGGGAATTGGACAAATATTTAAAGTTTGGGGAATTAAAAACGATTAAAATACACCATGCAAAATTGCCCAATATAATTACATTGAATAAAATTTGTATAAGAAAAGTTAAAAAATCCCATCATATAAGACAACAATTTAATTTGTTTCTAAAATATAAATAAGAGAAAGTCTGACATTTCGTTTTAAAATTATTACTAAAAAATGTCAAATTATTTGCAAATAAAATATATGTTTAGACATTTTGAAACATTTTGAATTATGAAACCCTGTTAAAGGCGAACTTTGAGCTAATTTTAAATAATGTGAGTACACACCTGGACCAATTTGGAGTTATTTACGTTATTTAATTTGAACAAATAGATAACTTTTATTATCGTTGCTATGAAAATTTGTTAGTCATAATTTAAAAAGAAATACCTTTCATTAAAATATGAAGCCAAATTCTTAACCATATTAATATTCTGAAGTGAATTGGAGTTACGTGACTGGTATTTATTTATTTTTTGTTTTGCCTTCTTAAAAGGGAATATATAAACATTGAGGGGTAGGGAATATAGCCACAGGTAATAAAACCATTCATTGCTTCAGTTATTAATGTTCGAACTGGTGCAGTAAATAAATCTGAACACATCATTTCCTGTCTTTTTCTATATACAGGTGAGCCGCTATCTTTTTCACATATATACATAGGCCTACTCATATAGAGTCGTAAAACCAATAATGTAATGCACAAGATAGTGTAATTCGTTTTTTATTATCATTTGTTATAGTTGCCATATATAATGCAAACACTGTGGGAAATTTCCGAAAGGGAAACAAAATAGGAACAGATGTGTTTCACTAAAAGCCAAGGACGTGTAATTGCAGGCATAAGTGAAACTTTTTAAACACACATTAATGTTCATGTTATTAGGGGTGTGCATGTGTGTGGCTGCCATCTGTTAAGCATGTAAAGGCCATTGCAGGATGCCCTTCAAAATGGCCGACTCACTTTGTTTGTTTGATTTTCTCAAAAGTTACAAACGGCGCTTATTTTGAAGGGGTAAAATTACACGTTTCACATTCAGGATAAAGGCGTTTGTTTGTGGTAACTATATATGAGCACGTGATACTAAAAGCAACATAGTGTTGATTGAAGACTTGATGTAATGCAATAAACGTTGTGGCAGTTGTCAAGTTTTTTAAAGTATTATTAGTGTAGCATTTAGCCAAAATTTCAATTATAAATTCCGAATTATTAAATTTTATTTTATGTAACAAAAAAATATATTAAATTGTAAAGGTGTCCTATACTTGAATTGTTTTACACTATAGTATACTGTTAAATCTTTGAAGAAGACGTTTTGCAAGCTGTTGCAACAGGTGCTAGAGTTGCTTTAACAAAAAACGGTGGCCATTTTTGTAAGGCGCGTTTACAGCGCCATCTATCGGCCGTGTGTCACTGTTGGCCTCTCCTTGCAAAGTTTTTAATTAAGACAGTAGTATGACAATGCCAGTGTATTCGCACCTGGTGTACTTCATTGTGTTAATTTCCTAGTGGAAAATCCTGTCTATGATGTGAAGTTTTTTGTCCCCTTGAGATTCCACCATAAACAGGTTCCACTGTATCTGATAATGTGCAAATGTCAATTATTTCCAATTAAACTGTTATATTTCACTATAAGCAACACTTCCCATTACATTAAAAGTTTCACAGCCTAATTTTATAAACATTTGAAATTGACTATTTAAAGTTTACTATAAATTTCCTATAAAGTCAACTGTCAAAAATGAATTGTGGCAATTTGCTTTACTTGTTTACATATTGAACGATGATATACATGGCACCACATTGTCCACCGTCAGTGTGGTGGTGTCTTGTTACCCACAATTGCATACTTTGACAGAGGAAGTAGCCCAGTTTGAGGCGAACGACTTCCTGTGCCCCATGGGGCAAAATTCAATCGCCATGGACTGATACTCGAGATACGATGATGATGACCCCCTTCCCATCCTTGTACATGGCACCCAGCCCAATCTTTTCAGAGTTGACCACCCATAAAGGGCGGCCATTGCGCAGGTGTTGCCCCCCAATACCCATCACACATGAATGAGGAGTAACAGTATGGAGGAGGTGCGGTGTTGCAGCAAAGAGCAAAGGGCCCTGGGACCCTTTCAAGGGAGGGGGATTTTGCTTTTGATGGCAACTTTTACACAGTACAGAAAGAAAAGGACACAATATAAGCATTTGGTTGCTCGCTCACATCCAATTTACCCGTCTTTTCACGCTGTTTATAGCGTTTTTATAACTTTGAAAAGCGATATTTGCAACGCTCTTTCCGCAACATCTGCTTTCACATAACATGCTCAACATACTTCTTGTATAACTCTATTTACACTGGTTCAATGAAGTGTACAGTTCTCGTTGACGTAACATTTTTAAGACTTTCGTCGAATACAAGGCAATATCTTGTGCTGTTTCCCATCCCAGAAACCAGATGGCGCTACGAAATAACGCTGCGGATAAAAATGCTGTTTTCCTATGTAACAAAATCTAAAAAGTGAATTGCAAATGAAAGCAAATAAAATGGAAATAAATCCGTTAATTGCTGGCCTTTTTCAGTAAGCCGCCATTGGCTGATGAAACAATTCAAAATGGCGTCCTTAGTTGGGATCAAGTGGATAAACTGGTTTTTTGCCAACGAGATTGCAGCTTTATCCCAACCAAGGCCTCCATATTGGAAAAAAGGCGGTGCTATTTATTTTACCAGATTTTACAGGGTGGACCTAAATTTAGGAACAAAAAAGTACTGTCTACTAAACTGAAAGAAAGTTGCTTTTTCAATTCCTCTTTCATCTAACAACCTATAGCTTAGTATGTAAGCAAGTAATTGGATTGATTTCTTTCCACCGGATGGGATTACACGCTTGTGAGGAAAGGGACAAAAGAGTAGTGGCGCCCTCTGGTGGGGAAAATTGACGATGCGCTTTTATAGTGACGCATTCGCCAATTCCGCTTGATTTTCTCTATTGAAATCAACTGATTGACATGCTGACTCGACTTCAGGTCCCCAACACGTGTCACTGGTCACCAAAAGGACCCCAACTGGGAACGCAATTTACACTGTGCAACAAGAGGGGGAAGGGAGGGGGGACCACACCGGCACATACAGAATGTACAGAGTGACCATGAAATGGCAGTAAAGTCCCTTGCCTAATTTCTTTGAGATTCAAAGGTCCGTTTGCTTGGACGTTATCATGAAGTGGTGCTTTGTTACGTCATTTCTGACAAAGGCAAATATATTTTGTTCTGAACGGAAGTGGATAAATGGACCCCTGCAAAGGCTCATAGGGAGAGGTACAAAGGTCAGTGCATAAATGTTATGCCAAGAAACAGGAGGAAAAAATAGTTTTGTTACTGCACAAACAGGTACAGTTAGGTCACGTGCCCTTTTTAGAAGCCCATAGCAATTTTGCTTCCTGTGAATTTTCCCGTGACGAAGCTTTCTAATGCTGCCACCAGGCGGCACTGCAGTCTTCCTCTGTTTTGGCAACCATTAGTGTGCTAATACTTATCCTAGGATTTTATCAAATTCTTGCACATTTCAAAAAGTTCAGGTGGTACAAGTTGACTGTAAAGAAAGCATTCACTGCTGTCATGGTTGATTATAAGAAATATGTGCTGCAATAAAATGGAGTAACTTATTTGAGGTAATATACATTTTATTTGCCCATTTATTTATGTTCATTGATTTTAAGGAAAAGTTGGCCAAAAAGGGAGTTGGTAGTAAAATATTTTCTTTGTTATAGCTAGAAATAGAAATTTCTATTTGTATAACTATTTTTAGTTTATGCATCGTTTATGTTTAGGTGGGTTTAAATGTTAACTGTAACGACTTCACTGTAAATCTGAGCTTTATTGTTTATACTTTGAAAGGATTTTGTTTTGAAATTTGTGCAATGGGCTTTGAGTCGGCAATATATAGATATGTACAGGTGTGTCAGGTTTATTGCTTTACTACAGGTTGGTCTCCCCAGGGGCCCAATTAGGTTCCCTTTGGTAATATAACTATAAATATGTAGTTTGTATGCCTGCTACTTTGGCCGCCATTTTTCCCCCCGTTGCAATATATTTGAGCAGCTGATTGATTTTTATGCCTGGTGTTTGCTGCTAAAGCAAGTTAACGATGCAACTGCTAAGGCAAATAAAATCTAGATGCCCAAATACCAACTGCAATGCTCCTAATTTCGATCGGAATGTCTCTTATATTTTCAAAGGGAAAAAAAGGACAATAAAAAAAGAAAAATGTGGAGAATCTTCAATAGAAATTCCTCTAAACATTTCACATGATGTGATTCCTTGTTTTAAAACAAGAGAATTCTCTCTGCTTTTATATTGACCTGGGAAGTCATTATAATAGTAATTAACTTTGCAGACAATATGTAATTGTAACTAATTGATGTTGTAACAATAGTTGTTATTGTGGGAATTTGTATGGAAACAATAGGCCTACTTATGTATAGAAATGAATGGATTTATTAGTTTGTAGCAACACCAATTTGTTTTGACATATTGAAGCCATTTTAAGGGTTAACAATTAGGAAAAGAGGTTGTTGGAGAAAAGTATGTGCTTGGTTTTAATACATTAGGGCCTGGGGCGGTTATTTCTTTACACCTTGCCCCCACTACACACCCTTAATGAAGATTAACGACGCCCAAATCCTCCCTGAATCGCATATAAGGTGGTAATAAATAATTGAAGCCTATGACGTCACTACCGGCATTGCTATATTGACCTTATAGGCAATTGGAGGATGAGATTTACTGACCGGTATGGCAAGCCGCACCAGTCGGATAATCTCAAAAGTGTGTGCCAATAATGTATCATAATAATTCGGATTATACAAATGAGGGATACTGCAATAATTACGTGTTATGACATCATTGTTTGTAATTATCAATTTTATTTTCTCTCATTGTATGTATATAACAATCAATCAGTATATATTTACTATAGCTAATCACATGTCACAATCAAATTATGTAACTATATTTTCCGGTGTAAATAATAAGTAAATGTATGTGTTGCAATAATATTGATTAATTATTTCTACAATAGCAGTGAACTGTAATTTAGAAAAAGCGAGTTTATAAAAGTTGGTTTCTGTTTCCTCATAAATAACAAAAGCTTTTTATCAGTTCACCGTTGGAAATTTAAGAATAAAATTTAAATCCATTTATTCGGTTTCCATGTCATGTGTTTTTCCCCCCTCTTGCGTAATTACACTAATACAATGACTTGAATACTGAATAACCCCCTGGGCTACATTGAACCTCGCCGCCTGATAGTTTTGCATGAAGCCAGGGACAACATCCCTCGAGGGAGGAATGTTCGTTTTCGTTTCTTTAACAGCCCCTCCCCTTTAGCTCTCCTATTTTCTTGCACTTGTTTTTCTAGCCATGCCCTTCCTCCTTCCCCGTGTACAATAATAAAATACTGCCTATGTAACGCAGGTAAAAGCAATGGAGCAGCAACGCGGACCCCGTCAACGCAATGAACCCGCCCGCAATTGACTGCAACGCATGGACCGGTCCACCGCTTCACGGGGAGGGGAGAGTGAAACGTACTACGGATCGCGTGCATTTCAACGCATCGTTTCATAACAGGCTGAGACTCGGCGAAGTTCAGTCGCAGTCTGTGACGAGTGGCGTTGTGTCCGTGCTGGTGGAGAAAAAGTTCAATCGGATTTTGATGGAGGAGGAGGGCAAGACGGACAAGTTTGTTGTTCACCTGTGGACGAGTAGTGGACGTAGTTTGTGAGAACTGACTGTTTGAAAGGGTTGGATCATGCATAACAGGCAAAAACACGGTAACCTTTACCATCATCACCATTACCATAATCCTCATCATCTTATGGATAATAAGAACCCGCCTGGAGTGACATCTTCGTCGTCTTCAATGGACTCATCAGCCTCGTCAACGTCGTCTTCGTCCATTTATACAATCCCCGGATATATCGCCTACACTTTAAATCAAAATCAGAGGGGACAAGGGGGTGGGGCCATGGGCATGCCACCACCAACTTCTGGCCCTGACACCCATCTCTACTCCGGGGTGAGTGTGAGTTACCTTTATCTCAATTTCACTTTTTAGTTTTGCAAACTTTTTTAGTTAAGCCCTTGCTTAAAATAGAAAGTAAACTTTTTGTGAGGCTATTTCCCCGATTTTAAAAAAGGTCCTATTTGAAAGTTGAGTTTCTATGAATTGCTTTATTGTTGAAATAGGGATATAAAAATACTAAAAAAAACGACAGTACCCAGTGCTATAAAGTTTAAAAGAAATTTCAAACAAAGTATATTGCATTTTATTTTTTTTATATAATTGTGAATGCAGCTGCAACTTTTTGTAGGATGGTTTTAAAGAGAAATTTTGCAATGCGGATTTATTTGCATATTTATGCAGGATGATTCCATCATAAAATATTAATGTATAAGATTTCGTAGTTGTGTTTTAGTACAAGTTTCCATAATATAATGAATACAATATACAATGTACTCTAATTTAATTAGTTTTTATAAGAGTTTGCTGAAAAACTTCACAGTAAACTTGCTTTTAATTTAAATATCACAAAATAATGATAGACATTTTATTGTAATATGAAAGTGAATGCCGAAGTGCTGCAAAATTAGAAGCTTATTTGATATTAGTATTAAGTTTGTATTATAATTGGAAAATAATTTAAAATTACACAAGTAGTAATTACATAATAAATTTACGGTTTTGTGACAATCTTCACAGAACAATTTAGCATTATTAATTGAATTCCTTGAAATAAAAAAAAATGTTTACTCCACTGACAGTAACAAAAGATTGAGGTGTAAAGGATTTATATAGGACTAGACCACCAATATGGCGAATTACACAGATGTGCGGGGAAACTAAATTCATAAAAGATGTAAATGTGGGTTTTGTGCAAATGTTATAATAATGCGTTTTTTGCTTGTATGGGAGACCGGACGTAAGAGTAGTTTCCTTCATTCTGCACAGTTTATCCGGTTTAAAAGTCAGGTTGTACGAGTGCAATTTCCAGAGTACTTTGGACAGGTAACAGTGCGAGTCGTGCATGCCGGGAAGTCACGTGTGCACTCTTACGGGGTGGGCAGAGAGAGGAAGAATCTGCCCTCTAGTTTGTTTTATTTTTTTGTCTTATATTTCTGCGGATGGGCGGTATCAGTGATACAGTATAATGACGGTGCAGCAATTGGTACAGTTTTCTTGTTCCCAAAACGTTTAAAAATTGGACCATTTTTGATGTCTGGCTGGTTGGCTATAGCGAATTGTTGCCAGAAAAAGGCGGAAACTTTCCTAATCTAAATGTGGAACAAATTCGTATACATTATCAAGTTCTATCATCCCTAGTTGGAAAGAAAATGCTTAGACTTGTATAAAGCGACATTTTAAATTTTGCCCATTGTCTCTGGACTAAAAGTCCAGGATCAATGGGCAGGCAGAATTTACATGGTCGGTGTTATTATTTATTTGGGGGAAAAGTTTGATTTTTGATATTTTTATCTTTTGGGACCTTTTTATGTTTATTGTTTACTTTGTGTAGGTATGTGTATTTCTGCTTTTTTATTATAGCCTCGTTTGTTTGGTTTTTGTTTTTGATCAGAGTTTAATTTGAATTTTGATAATTTTATTGTTCTGGGAAATTGAAAAATGGGCATTGGGAAATTGCGTGAATAAAAAAAGGTAGTTGACACCTGCATTATGTTGCAACAGTTGGAGGATATCCGTTTTGTAAATATTGGTTCTGAAATAAAACGCATGGAGTATAAAGTGAAACCAAGTTTCCAGTTTACCCTGGGGAAATATGAGACCATGTGACGTCATGCACGACTTATGTTATTACTCTGTAACCTTAACTTACACAACTGTACGTTTCAAGTTCACTGCCAGATCTGCATGATATATGTAGCAGTAAAAATTTAACATATTCTCCTCCTATTGTTATCAGGTTTAATGTTGGAGCCATTCATAAATGAAGACTATATTGTCATAGTAATCATAAAAAGGTGATCATTTATGAATTTAATGTGTAAAATATGTATACAGTGGTGGAAAATTTGACTGTGCTGTATTGAAGTCTATTAGAAATTTGTTGCATGATACATTATAATGTATATTGCATATTATATGCACATTCATTTGGGAAAGTCCGGTGAGAAAAAGTTTGAAAAGTGGTTTCATGGATGGTCTCGTTAGGCTTATCGATTTTTGTGCATATATTTGATTGACGGATCTTTGCCTGTTTACCTTAGACGTTGTGTAATTACGATTTGCAACAGTTTCCCACGTCCGTGCATTATTAGCCGTTGCCATCTGGTTGCCCCCTCAACGTCGGCATTTTGCACGCACGTTGCACGCGTTGCACGAGTTTGGCCTTCAGGTGGCGCTTCAAAGTTCACAAGAGCCTCCTTTTATGCGAAAAATCGCTTTCTCTAGTGTTGCATTTGTTTCCACTCCCAAAAGGCGTCAAGCACTATTGTTTCCCAGTTAACTTCCGTTTCACCCTCCAGACGCAAATATACACTCCATTCCCCCCTGCATGCGTGTGACTGGGTGTCGTTTTTGCACACTGTAACAGAATCAATATTGACTTCCATGGGGTGGAGGATGTTTGGCCCCCTAGCGGACGCACAGACAGATCAAGGAGTATCCTATATATACGAAACTCTATTTTCTGGAGTTTGTTCCCTATAGTAAATATATAATCTCGTACTATATAATGGGGTAACAGTTAAAAATTTGTGAAGTTACAAATGGTAATACAATGTGTATAATTTTTCCATGCGTTAGTTAAATAGGAAAGGCGAATGTAAAGTTCAATAAATTTGTTCTTAAATGTAGCATTGCAGAAAGCAAATGATGTGTACCCAGCTGAAAGTGCCCCTTTTGAGTATTTCTTTATTTGTTTTATAAACAGAACTGAGCATTTATATATATTTTGTTTTCAATGATCCACAGAAGAAATAATTCATTATATAGTATAATATAACCACAATTATTTTGGTAATTTTGTAACTTATTGGGAAGTCAAAAGTGTATATATAGTAAAATATACATTTTGTTATGCTGAATTTGTGAATTTTAGCTGAAATACATTGATGGACTAAAAGTCCGGGGACAATGGGCAAATAATTTTGCATTAAAAATGTATCGATATACTGACATTTTAAGCGAACAACTTTTTTTACATGGGAATTAAGTTGTTTGTTTGCAATGTTTGTATATACATGACTTAATTTGTTTTTTGGAATCTAATCTGTCGATAGTTGAGCTAACTTGTCCGTTGTGCATGCATGGAATAAAAAATAAATACATATTGTAATTTTTAGCAGGAAACTGAGTAAAAATATGTTGGGTCACGCTTGAACTTGTGGCCAAATTTCCCCTTCAATCCTCCATTTTGTTGCCATAGGTCGGCCTATACATGGTATTTTCGTGGACCATGTTCCATGTTTTGCCGCTATTAAGCATTGCTTGCTTTTGTGCACACCTGAATAGGTAATTTGGTGTGCTGCAAGAAGCCATGCTGCTCTTTATCATTATAGTTTATTCGAATAGGGAAAGCTCAGTGTGTATGACGTCACACTCCCAACTATTTTCGGTCGTCGACTTGCTATAAATCGATATCGATAGTGTAGTTGCAATTTATTCTGCTTGCTCTTTTTTTAAACTCATATTTGAATTACAGTTGAGGTTGTTATTTTCTGGTAAACTAATTAACATGCACTTTGCATAAATAACCTATAGTTGCAAAAGTTTTGTTCAATATTTTCAGTAAGTTATTTTCAATTTTAAATTGTGAAGAAACTATGGTTTTAATGCAGTTTTGCTTCCGTCTTTTCCACTTTGTTATAACAAAGTGAAATATATTCGCCCCTATATATTTTGAGGTGTTATATTTTTTAATGGGTGAACTAACCATGGGTTTTGTGAACTAATTTGCACAATTTTTGCTTCCCACATTTTTTCTATAATGTATATGCTTTGCTTTTGTGTAATACATAGGTGGAAAATAGGGCTAACCCGAAGGGTGTAGGCCTAACGGTATAAATACCGTCACATTTGAATTGCAAAACTGAAATTATACTCCACCCTATATACACCTAATCCTATATGAAGTGGCGTTTTGAAAGGCGTCGTCCACCCCTCATGGTTTTTGTTATAGACACGATTTAGCTTGAAAAATAATAATATAATAAAAAAATAGCCCAAAGGGACGAGTTGCTTTTTCGGCATTTTACAAACGGAAAACTTTTGGGCCTACTTTTAAGAAAATTTTTCCTTATTTCCATTCTTGCCAACAATAATCCCAGTTTTTTGTGCTTAAATTGCATGTGTTCTAGTAGTATAGTGAAATGTTAATTTCTCGGTTGTTAATTTCTTTGCTCACCTCACCTTGCGTGTGTACATGTTGGGATTTATTACTTAGACCAATCTTTTAAAGTAGGTAAGATTTCCTTATATAAAAAGTTAGTGACGTAATGGGGAATATGGCGCATGGGGCCAAGCATAACACATTTAATCCCATTAAGTATAAAATTACTTTATGGCATCACTTTGAGCGCGAAATTAATTAAGAAATCGTTAAATGATGTTTTATTTGTTGACGTTTCCATTTTATGCTGGTTACATTAATGGCTGCTTAACCTTTAATGGTGCAAAAGTATGTATAGTAATTCTATTAGGCCATTTTTCTCAAGAAATTACAAAAAGTTTCATCAACATTAAAGTTACAATTCAAAAATATTGCATGTCATTTTGTATTTTATTTATTTAGCCTCTGTTTTCAGTTTTGTGTAAAATGTATGAAGTAAACTTTAAAATCAAAATCGATGCATTATATACAAGGTTAAAATTGTAATTAGAAAAATAAGTAATTACATTTTGGATTTTTTGCACAACTACCTCTAATTTATTGCTTTACTAATTTTGTGTTTTAGAAAATTCAGAAAATTTGTTTATGAATTGTAAAGATTTTTGTATGCCAAGATAATTTATAAACATAATTTCCACTTTCTAAAATACGTATATTAATTTAATAAAGTCGGTTTTAGTAATTATTTTGATTAAAAGTACACATTATAATTATTAATTTCCAAAATTTATGGTAATAACATCCTCACAACTTTCAATTCAATATTTATAAACTTTTATTATTGTTCTCCATTTAGAGTGAAATTAAGTTTTGATTTGTAATTAATAGAGCTGTAATATGAAGAGGTCTACTTTCTGTACTTTATACAATTGAATGCATGTGTGTGTATAATTAAATTTAACGAATAGAAAACGGCTCTTTTCTATGAAGGTTAATTTATTTAATACGTGAAAAGTGTAATGTCATTAGTAATTTCGCCACACTTGGTTTCGTTGTTTTCCTTATATACTTGTAGGTTTTTTTGTGTCTTAAGATACATGGTTATACTCGTCAAGTCATGAAGAATTCATAGCAAGAAGTCACGCATTCCCACGACTTTTCTTTTGTTTGTCTGTTGTTTTTTAACACGAATAAATGTTTTTTCCCGTCTATAACTGCGTGAAACTTTACAAGAACATGGTGATCGTAAAGCACGCCCGACTTTTACTTTTTTCATCCCTTTCTTATTATACTAAAAGTTTTCATTCCCACATATATGTATGTGTATGAGTAACGGGTTATTGCAATAGGTATATATATATCTTTGGGAAGATACGACCTTGGCACAAAAGAAAACAAAAGGAGAAAATCCGTGTCAAGAATCATGTTGTCATGTTGTATATTCATAGGAAATGTGTGAAGGCTAATAACTCATTGGACAACTTGATTTTGTGCATACAGAATAATCCCATCTCTTTTTTGAGCTGTCATTTGCATTTATGCAAAACAATGGCCGAGTTTAATCTTCAACAAAAATCACTGTTTTAGGAATTTCAAGAATTTTGCCAAATCACATGATGAAATAGTCTCATAATCTAACCTGCCAAAACAGTTTATAATATTTTTTAGTATCTAAAATTAATGCTGCAGAGAAGCTGCATTTTGTTCATGTCCATTCAAACTTTATAATCAGTTCATGTTAATTACAATATGATTTTTATAAGTTAGCTGAAAATTGTGATATTGAATGCAGCCATTTTTGCAATTATATTGGAAACCAAATTGTGACCTCTGAACACAGTTCCATGTAGTTATTTGTTTTAATTTCCTTGGAAAATTTAAAATTAATGTCAATTTTCTTGGAAACATTAATTGGGGAATTTGGAAATTTGAATTTTGTAATAATTAAAATGTGTGGGTGAAATTGGATTCAATTAAAATTATATATACAATATCATACTTACTTCCCTGATTTATTTTGAGAATATGTATGAAATATGTATGAAATATCAGGTAATATATTACTATATTTTAATAAAAAATGTTTTTCAATTTATTACATTTCATTCACACATTTTAAGACTATCTATATATTTGACATCAATATTTTTTAATAAATGTTCGCAGTGAACTGCATGAAAATGCAAAGTTTATGTATAAATACGTAATTTATAGTCATGTTTATTATGTGCATTTCAATTATTCATGGCATATTTTACTGGAAGGGGGTATAGACATTTTTTATTACAGTTTTGTTGAAAAGTTTAGTTATTTTCAGGGGGAGGAAAATAAAGGGAATTATTTCGGTGGCCATATTGAAGTATTATACTTGCAAATAAGCCAATTAGTCTTGGAAAACGCGAACTTTGGTGAAAGTATGCACATTGAGATTTCTGGAACTAATGTGAAATGTTAAGTGCGGCTTTTTTTATTATTTAGAAAAGTTTTTTGACAAATTTTAAGTTGTGCCTGTAATGGAGACAGGTTCGTTGAGAAGAGGACATTTTTCACGCGTTTCTTGGCAAATTTATTGATGGTGAGGTTGTTCCAGGAATTTCTTAACCTTAGGCAACAAAACTCGGAGAAATTAATGTTCAGTTCGAAAATCCTGAAAAATTAATTCCTGGTGTCTACACTAAAAGTTGCTCATTTTAAAATAAATTCATTTACTGTATGTAGATGCACACATTCAATGTTATTTTATTTTTATTTATTTATTTTTTGTAATTATTGATTTTCTTTCTTTGCATTTCAAATTTTGGGAGTGTTGCATTACTAATTGTATATCAACTTTCATATAGTAAAATTTGCACATTAAAATGGAAATCTACTTGTATAGGCGTAAAAGCAAATATAGAAATGGTTTTTCTTATGCAGATCAATAAATGAATAAATGCATAAAAATTAAACAAAGTAGTATTTATGACATAATTATAGTTTGTTCTTTTTATTTCCAGAAACCTTCTCCATTTGCTAACAGTTTTGTGACACAGATCACACTTTGCAAATATTCACATAAGTTTCTAAAAAGTGATTCTCGCCTCTGATACAAGATGGCGTCCGAAAAATTCAAGTGAAACTGTTGATTAAAAGTGATTACTTGGCATGGGAACGAAATTACATGGATGTTGGCCGTTAATCTGCAGCGTTTTACAGAGCGCCACCTGGTATCGGAACAGAGAAGCTCTCTTAGTAGACTCGCTCGAATGTGTTTTTTCATATATAAGAATTTCTTTGACCTCTCTCTCTTCAAGGGGCTGTTTTGAAAGAAGGAGGATTGATACATAGATGAGAAATGTGATAAAATCGATTTATCTGTTGAGATGTTGGTGTGCAGTGTGTTGGTTTTTGTAAAAATTTCGAGTGAAAGATGGCCGACAGGCGATTTTTGAGAGGTTACAAGTGGGTTTCGTGCAGCAACTTGAACTTGAAAGCTGATTAGGATTTGAACTTTTCCAAAGTATAATGGCTGCAAATGAGCCTTGCTCAACAGATTATTACACCAACTTAATAATAATGGAGTTCAAAAACTAGTTGGGTTCATTTTTACATTTTGCAGTTGAGATAAAAATCGGGCAAAACGTTGTGTGTCCATGATTCGTGTTTCTTTTAATAGGCAGCAATTTTTCGCATTTATATACCAACATTCACTTCCGCACCTTTTCATCATAATGAAGTTGCGTGTAAAAGCATGGTAAAAGCAAGCCTATTGTATGTAGCATATTCTGCTTTTTCCATTGCTCAAAGTTCTTCGTCCTTTTCTTACTTCTTTCTTCCATAAACTTTTTCAACTTTGTCCACTAAACCCTATGTATATAAATTGAGCCCATGCAACTTGAGCGTAATTAATAATGAAAAAGAGAGACGAACAAAAGGAGATTCCTCAACAGCGCCACCTGTTGGGTTTTGTTGTCTATACAGTCTGTTGTATTGCATATGTAGTAACGTTGGAAAAAGTGTGGTGTACACAAAACCTTGGACTGTGAAGAAACATTGCAGGGAACACGTCATAAAGTACATTTCTTTGCAGTTTCTTACCTTATTTGTGAGAAGGAAATGAAAGAATTATGGCTTGTTTAATAGGCTTTGTTTCTGTATACATAAATTTAAAAATCAGTTTTTTTTTGTTGAATTGTTTGCCGAAGGACAATTGCAAATGTGTGGAATTTTAACAAAGTTTTGAAAACAAAAATAAATACAGGTATGTAATGTCTTTGTTGAGGTTTTGTGAGAGAATTCTGTTTGGTATAAAATTAGTTTATTCCTGATTTATTTCATAAAGTGTTATAAAATCATATATTTCGATAATAATAATTATAGTTCTATAAAAATTTATGTTATATAAAATTACTTAAGTAGTTTGTGTGAATTGTATATTTTGTGAAATATTTGTTAATTGATGAAGAATACACAATTTCAATTAATTTATTACATGCTTTGATATTTTTATCTGATGATTAACATTTAAATCTTTTATGTTATTTTATATTATATAGGCCTACATATTTCTTCTAAAATTTAAAAAAGTTAATGCTCAATATTGTCTTCAAATATTGTTATAATAAAATTTATTAATTGGACATTACTGGTAACGCAATTAAAATGATAAACGTTTTCTGATTATTGTGATGTTGGTCTTTAGGGGCACGTTTGAACGTTTCTGATTTTATATTACCGGATTTTCTGCTAATAAATTGCTGCTGTAATTTATATTATAGTGGAAAAATGGATTTACAAACTGCATTAAATGACAGGGCTATACTTAAGTCAATTCAATTAGGTACTAGCTATTTTAAAAATATTTAATGATGTAAGAAAATGATTTACAAGTTGTCTCTGTTCTCAATATATAGGTACATGTACTTGATTAATAATTACAATGTGTTACGTAGTTTCTTTAATAAATTTATAATTGCCTGGTGGAGTTTTACACTTTTTATGGATGAAAAATAAGAAGGCAATGGGAGAAAAAAAAATAGTGGGCTTGGTCGATTCAGAGTTGATGACGTCACGTCACTTCCGGAAACCCCGAATCGATACAGGTAGTATATCGATTTGCTGCCAGTGACGTCATTGCATATTGCCTTTACTGTGTGGCAACATTGTTATAATAATTATAAAAGTACATTTGGTTGATTTCGATTGATTGCGCAATTAATTGTAATCATCACTAGATTGTGCTTAATCCTTAATCATCAATCTTGAGCTCCTTTTGTCTCTATAATCCCTTTTAAGTCGTGTAATGAATGGTCTTTTTTATTAATGAATCTTTTAATGGTGCCGAGGTTGGCTTTGTTCAAAAAATGAGGTGTGCAGCATGATGCAAGTATGGAAAACCTGTGGGAAATTTTACTCCCAAGGATGTGTGTGGTGTACATATATTTGAGGTAACGTCATGTCCTTCCTCACCAGGCTACCTATATTTGACCTTAGCACTGTAAATATGTTTATCGATAATCACTAAGAGCAACTATGCAGAATTTTGTAAACTGCTGCATGTGGAAAGCAAACGAGGAATTTAGATTTTGATTTAATTTTTGTTGCAAGTTGGGCGTGGCCTAAATGCACTCGAATAGCTGCTTAATTATTTGTCAAAATCTAATACAGTATTATAAATTATATAGTATATTCTTTTTTAATTAGTACTTAAAATAATTTCTATTTTTCATGGTTGAAGATTGTAATTCAACATTCAAAAGCTTTTAATGTTTCGTTCCTAATGTAATAAAAGTTTGAATTAGTTGAAATTAAATCAACGTATAGGGAATAAGTTTTCTATATGTCAACTGCTATAAATATTTTACTTTGGAACTTTGGAATTCACAATAAATTTTGAAGTTGAAGAAAATTATTCTTCACTATGAAATAAATACAAACATTTATTTGCTATTGATTTAATTTTTGGATTGAAAAATTCTCATGTTTGAAGCTTACATTATTGTGAAAGACTTGTAATTGTGTCCATTTTGACCTTTAATTGCAACCCACAGTATAATTGAAGACCTGCTGTTGCTCATGTAATAATAACGTTGTATGTTCGTTCATATACAGTCACAAATTATTATGCCTAGTATTTTTTTCTTTCCAAACTTTTCTATTTTGCTTTCTTTAACTTTAAGAGATTGTTTTGTGTAGACTAAGATGGATTTGCACGGACACTTGTTCAAAGGATCATCAAGTCTCCATTGTTTGGTATGTTACTGACTTATTACTTGAAAAAGGTGATCCTTATACAAGGTCCAAGCCAAGTTTGCACGCCATCTTGCATTTTTTCTTATGCACAACTTCTTCATATTCACATTTTTTTTCTTGTTGGCTTCATTTATTCTAAGCATGCAAGCTTGTCCTATACACAACTTTTGACTTTGAAGAGTTGCGCTAAATGAATTCGATTGAAATTGTGTAAATCTTTGTGTGTAGTGCACATATTCAGAGTTTGTGCATATTTCTCAGGTGTGTGGCCTGTTTTTAACCTGCAGGGAAAAATCAGAAAAAAATGTTTTCAGACTCAAAATTGGTTTCCTTTTATCTACAGAATTGATCTTTTGCCTATGGCAAGTCTATTATGATAGCGTTTTATGTATCATATGCCATGCAATCCTTTCTTACATGTGAAGTATATGCTCAGTTCAATGGCTTAGTATACTTTATGCATCAAATTTGTAAATTATAATTAGAAACATGAATTATTGAAATGTATTTGAAAATTGATAAAACGTTCGCAACTTGTTTGAAAATTCTGAAGCAAACCTAATTTTTTAAATGTTGATTAATTCAAAAACAAATACACTAGATTCCGGTTAAATGCATGGGACTTGTGGTTTATCTGGATTAGCTGTATTATAATGAGACAAAAGTTACAGAACAAAAACAGAAAAAGAAAACTTAATTTGAATTGGTTATTTGCATTGGACACAATGCCTTTTAATTGGGACAGTTACTGTTATGTGCATTATGTAACATGTTTGCATATTACTGTAAAGTTGAATAACATGTCAGTGATTCATACTTTAAATCATAATTGGCTACTTTTTTGCATTTCAATTATTTATGTATATTTTATTCGGAAATTCGTCAGTTTTTATATAAATTGGAATCATTACTGATTTTTGAACTAGTTATGCTAGTAAAAAAGTATTTATACTTTGTAATTTAATGAATTGTAAACTAATGTTGCTGTTGTAAATGGCAGTTTCTTGCTTATTATACTGTATAAATGTTTATGTTTTATGTATTATCTGTGCTATTAATACGTGTACAGCTTTTTGGTGCGCCACCTGTTGGTGTTTTATGAAACTTTTTGTTTACTCATATGAAGGTATTTTTTGGAAAAATATAGAAAACACTGAAATACACCTGTGAGAAAGGTATGATGTACATGGCATATGGAGGGGAGAAAAAGACAAGTTTTCGTGTATGGCACGCCGAAGGCTGCAATAATTTCACATTGGGTGCCTAATCTCTTTATTGTTTAATTGTGGATACTCATTTACTCAGCCCATATATACTATATGTGAATGAATTGACTTATACCTAATGAGAGAATAAGAGGTGTATACATGGTGCTCGTGACTTGTGCCAATATCGAGTTGAAAGGGTTTTGGTGGAGGCATGCAATGCAAGCAAGCAAGAAAGTGTGATTACTAATTGCTTCTTTTGGTGTGTACAGGCTTGATTACGCATTGAAAATGAACACAAAGCTTTTGAAGAAGTTAGAAAAAGCGCTGTAGGGCTCTTTACAGGGTTGTCAGTCAAGGCAAAGTCATGACCTTGTCTCCTTGCCATGTGGCATGCGAGTTGTATGAGAAGATGTCTTCATTTCAGACTTGTCTTCTATCTGGCAACATTTCTTATATGGGGCCCAGCATGTATATACTAAAAGCTTTTTCCAATTTAACCTCTCATCACAAGTTGTTGAAACGAACAGGGACCCTTCATTTCTGACGTCTTCATAAGTTGGCATATGTTGCGCCTAGCTGCATGATTTCTTTAGGGAATTACTTATGCTATACTTTGAGGTTTTGCCATCGGATTTAGCCAAAGATTTTGATGCAAGGGGGTAAAAAAAAAAGGGGCCCACCCGGGCTTACAACGTCCTTCAACGTCTAAACAACATCCAACCACTCCTATATTACATACACATTTATAGCCTATAGCTGGCAATTGTAGCCCCCATCTGTGTTTAGTAGTTATACAGATACTCTGTAGGACGTCTGCTTGATGATTTAATTGAGGGGTTCAGCATCTTGAAGACGGTTGGTTGATGAAGACATGCCATTTTAAACAATTTGACAGTGTTATTTCTGAAGTAAGAAACTGGAGGAATGGAAAAGCAGATGTGGTGAAGTCTGAAATTTTCCCCAGTGAATTTCGATCATATGTGTATGTTTATATACAGCTGCTAGAACAAGAATTTGGAAATTCAGGGTTGATCTGTATTTTGTGTATAATGCACTTGGAAAAAATTACTTTTTAGGGGGATAGGGGGGTTGATTACCGTTGTGACATCGTTTATGAATGGTCCCTAAGGGGTTTGTGCTGTATAAATATTTATTGTTATTATATATAGGCTACTAATGTTACTATTTTAAATAGAAATTTAAGGAAATTGGAGTAAAACAATTTGTTGAATTTATGCAGTTTCATTACATTTTTCTGCCAAAAAATGATAATACTGTAATAATTTAAAACTGGATTTTTATAAATGCAATAAGATTCAAGTGATTTAAAAAGTTAGCAATAGATTACTCTCTAAATACATTTTTCCATTTTTAATATTGGACCTCACAAACTATATTAATTGAAGTTTAATAGTATTTTAGAACCCATGCATGTTTTTATAATACTAAAATATTAAAAACTTGCTTTCTTAAACTTTGATATTGTAGATAAGCCTACTTTTGATTTTCCGCTATATTCCTTGAACTCAAATAATGTCACTGCAGGGTGTTTCATATGCATACGTATAAAAAGAGAAAGTTCTAGATGTCTGCTTCAGCTTACATGTAGTTCCGCCGGAACCGGAAATCGTCTTTGCGAGCGGAAGTGACACAAAAGAGCAAACTTTTAAGGTTGAAGCCCTTTTGGTGCCATTTCTTTTTTTTTTTTGATACGCTCTGTCTGTCATACTCATACATATTACTTTTGCCATCTGTTCTAACAGCTTCAAAAACCACAAAGGTGTGGAAAATAAAAGCTGTGCATTTTTTTGTGTCGTCTCGCTATACAGCTAAATGGACATAGCATGTATGTGACATGACCTTGTCACATGATAACCCTGACCATAATAATGACGTCATTTTTTCGCCACGCCACTGTCATAATTTATGCGACATTAATTTCGAATTTAAACTGTAACAATACTGTATTTTAATTATAAAAGTCATTATTTTTTACGTAAACCTGTACTAAATTAAGTTTTAAAGTAATTTCTACTGTGAAAAATCTTGCAACAAAAAACTCTGTATACCTATAGGTTTGAATGAATTGCATATTAAATTTTTGTATAGTTTATTCACAATATATTTTACTTTTCGTGGTATGTGAGGATAATAACAAGCATATAGGATATATCCTGTTATAAACTTATATTGCTTCTTATTTAAACAAAGAATAATTAGTTTCAATATTACCAACCTGCATGCATATATGTTCTAACACATAAAGAAAGTTTGATTCTCAAGAAGGTGTTATTGCCATGCATGTAAAGTTTGGTGCGATTTTTGATGAATTTTGGGCTTTTTTACTATTTGTGGTGCAGATGGTAGACAGGTGACCGGAAATATTTGTAAAAAATGTGTGCATCGATTTGGTCACGCCCTGTAAATGTGTCTGGATAGGCTTGTACATTGTACACCACTATATAAGAAAGTATTCAAAAATGAACTTGTATAGTGGAAGACAGATGGCGGTGTATGGAGCGCCAGTTGTCACAGCTTTTATAGTAGTGCATGCATGACAGTGCAGACTGGTAATAATTTTTCTACCATTTTTAAGACGTTTCCAATGGTTTTTAGTGAAAAATTGCTGCTCTACTTCCCACCTGAAAATTTCCTCTTTTAGCTGGAAAGTTTCTCTCGTAGCATTTAAGTTGTCCTGTTTTTGGATTTTTCCCACATTAAGAAAAAAGTGGGATAGTGTTACTCGGCGAAAATGAAACAAAAGACGACCTTTATTATAGACTAGCCTTTTTTTATTCTTACAAAAAAAAGTGAATGTCCTGAAGAAAGGGGAAAAAAACGGCCCCATGACAAATACTTAAAAAATAAAAATGTGTGCAACAAAGCAAATTTTTCGAAAACTGGGTACATAATAGATCCCATCGACAGATGCTGTGTAGTTTTTACACTTTTCACATGTGTGCAAGGTGTGAAATCGTTTACACGCAACAGTAATGAAAATGATGGTTCATTGAGAAAAAAGCAAAACTTTAGAAAACTTTTCCAAAATTGCTGTATAAAAGTATAATTTTAAATCATTAAATTGCATTTTAAAGCTACAGATGCAACTCTCTTAATTAATTTTTAATTTTAATTGTGCCTAATGTTAATAAACACATGTTTTGTCATTTAAACTGTTTTGTATTCAATTATGGAGAAATTATAGTTGGAAATTTGAGCAATATGTTTTCGTTTGAGAATGACTTGTAGGCCTAAGGCATTTTGAAATCTAAACAATGTTGATAATCCATTGTGTGGATAACACACATGTATAAGGGGCTTATAGGCGTTGTGGGTGTTATTTTCCCCTGGTTTTAACATTGCAAAAAACTAAGATAATATGGGTAACAAATGAGAATATATATGGGGGGTTGTCTGGGCTATTGTTCTTTGATGGTTTGCGCACAGCGGTTGTTCAAATGCCTTTGAAGTGAATAAGGTCCTGGGCATATGTTTTTACCCTCATCTTTTGCCAGCTTAGCTCAAGATCCTTGTTTTTATTTTAGTGCAGTTTCTCAGTTGGCTAAAGTTGCAACTAACTCGGCGTATCGACGTTGCAAAATATAACAAAAGAATGCTTGAAAAGTGGCAATACCACCAACAATATATCGTGTAAACTGCACGCGGTTGCATGCTTTTCAACCGCTAATTTTCAGGGCTGTTTCGCCGCAAAAAGGCACCAAAAGAAAAGAGGGTGTAAAGAGAGAAAAAAAAACAAACATAACCCAACGTCAATATTGAAACTCCTATAGAGAAGAAAAAATATGAAGAAAACAATCCGTGTCTGTAAACATTTTTACCGGTGTTTTGTTGGGAAAACGGCAACTACAAAGGACCTATTTGCACAACAATAGCCTACATTTATTTATCAGCACTTTTGGAACTTGTATAAGCATTATTCAAGCCAATTCAGTAAAATTACATATTGGTTATAATTGGTGCATGTATGATTGCAATGACTTTTGGTTTCAAAAACAATTGATTGTTATTAATTAAATAATATTTATTTCATTCCATATGTTATATATTCAGTATAACGTATTAGTGTTTGCAATTCAATTTTTACAAATAAAAATAAAATGTCAATAAATAAGGCAAATGTATTGACTGCAATTGTAATAACATTAATACATATATTGCTAAAAATAAATATATAGGGCCTATGAATATTGAATGTTTAATATAGTAAAATTATAAGATTTATTACAGTATTTACACTAATATTTTAAGGAAAATCAAGAAAATATCAGGACTGAAACACCCTGCATGCATGATGAGAAAGTGTGTATGAGGTGTTTTGTAATTTATTTGCAGCAGTCATGAATTAATTATGTCTGATTTAATTACATTAATTTGAAGCTTACTGAAATAAAAAGTCAATTTAGGCTCAAATGCATTGCGTTGTTTAAATGTAATTGTTTAATATTGATTTGGAATTAAGGGTTGCATATAATAGTTTACACAAATGTGTTATATAGTTATATAGGAATATGGTTTTAGAAGTTTCTATATCTGTGCATGCTATATAGATTGAGATATATTTTTGGATGTTTATAATGGGACGAATTCAAAGTGGGATTTTGATGGATTGTTTTTGTTGTTGTAGTTTTGTATTGAAGGCGGGCGTTTTCGGTTTTCTGTTTTCTTTTCGACTTGTTGTTGTTCTTGGACTTGAACTTCTTGGTCTTTTGCGCTCACTGTCAGGTTTCCAGGGTTGCAGATTGTGCTTGTCACTCACAAACGCCATAGGAGCTTAATAGTTTTGCTCCAATCTCATCCACATTTTCCCCATGTTATTCTGCCCTAACCCATCCCATTACAACTTATACACCCCAAAATACAATCTTGTATTTTCATTTGTCACAGATTAAAATGCAGGGAGTTGTGCCTTTAGTGCCAAGCAATTTTTGTATTTGTACATTTTTCCATAATATGGTCTGTAAGTTCCAATTATGAAAGTCTTTGGAAAAAATGCGAATTCAATTAAAGCTTTGTTGTATTATTGCACATGTGTTTATTATCATGAAAATTAAAATGAAAATACAAGCATTTGTGCATTTTATGCCTCGTGTCGTGCAATATTTATACAAGTGCATTGTGGTTGCACATTCCTAAATTTTAAAATGGACCACCATATTATTAGAGTAGTACATGCAAATTGAAAGCTAAGCACAACATGCACTATAGTTCTTTGTGTAGGGTGCAAGAAATAATTTTGCAAAGAAGTATATTGTTGCTGAGATGTTTTTCAATCTTGTGGCATTAACCCTTGGGTCTCATATAAAGCGAATTCTCGTACGCCACGGGATGCTGCGAGATTTTGTTTGTATGAATATCAAGTATGTTTGCTTGAGGGGCAAAATATGCGACAAAAGATGATCCAATGGAGCATGACGTGAAAATTATTGCTGCCTTATGAAACATGACTTTTTAGTTCATCATCTTCTGAACAGTCAATTTAAAATCAAAAAAGAGAGTCTCTATTATGTATGTAGTCTATCGGTATCAGTAGCCCCTGTTTTTTATTTCTTATTTCCTTATGCCCCCCTCTTTCACCACATGTCTTGTTTTAATTTCCGCCCGGGAATGAATTGTTTTTCTTTGCTCTTTTGTATTATGATAATCCCCAATCGCCATTTTGGAGGGCAACTGACGTTTGATTAATGGCAGCAAACAATGAAGCAGTATTAATTATTATTAATGGTTCTTCACACCGGATCGCAATTTCATCTACAAGAGGTCCGTGAAATGCATTTTTAATAAGGATGGAAGGGGGGTTAAGAAGGTATAAGGAAGGTGCAGTTTTCATTGCCACAGGACCAAGGAAGTAGGCCTATATATTTCAAATGTCAGAACATAAGATACATTCTTAAAAAGTAAGGATATTTGTATACTACAATTTCATTAAATTCTACTGCATGGAAATGGGAATTTTTTGTATTTAAATATCAAACTATAATATAGTATTAATATAAATACAATAACAATTGTGTATGAATGCTTGTTGTTGGATTTTTACTAAGTTTATATACACTGCTCGGCCGTTTGTTTGTTTGTCCCACCATGCTCACGGCGCTTTCACCAACGGAGTTCACCCAACACCTCAAGCATAGTTACG
>JAQFZQ010000811.1:0-26156 GCA_034696005.1 Glomeris marginata
CCAAATGAGTTGAATAAAATGGAGTCCCTATATAAGTATTAACTTCGGAGTGGAAACTCTCACTTGAAGTATATCCTTATAGTAAATTAAGTGGTTGCTCAGCAATTGCAGTGTGTTGTGTAGCCATTGGACAATTTTGCATTCTAGTGTTCTGAAGAATGTGCTCCAACCTTAACCTTAAGCACTGAGTACTACCGAGTTCAGACTACTGAGTACAATCTCTGGAGCACTTGCTTATTTTTCATTCAACAGGCCCATTTATTTTTTCAATAACTATACTACAATGCTGTTACCCTTAATCATTTGATCGTTTATTAAATTTTATACAGGGTAAAACATTGGCTCCTTTCACTTAGGACATGTATAAAATGCAGGCTTTCCCATATCTTTCAAGAAAAGGAAATAGCTACAGCTAGAAAACTAGAGCTGATACAGCAAAACGGTTTGGTTTTTTGGAATCAGCACCACAAATACACCCAAAAACAGTTATGAAACTGAAGGCACCAAAAAAAAAGTTTAATTTTGTTGGCCAGTGTAATTGTTTTTTCAATATTTATTTAAAAAACAAACAAACAAACAAACAAACAAACTATCCACAAGTTTCCTAGCTCTAGTTCTCAGAAGTATCGTGTGATGGCGCATGCACTTGTTGCTATAGCACCACAGCACCGCAATGGCCGCAGCAGCACTAAAACCAATGCTAAGGGCATGCTCTGACCACAGCTCCACCACACGGAAAAACCCATAAAACACGCCAGGAAACTTGTGAATACTGTTGTTGCAAGTGGCATTTATAATGAGATCATGGCGGCCATATTGGAAAAACAAATAACCTAAAATCCTGATAACATACTCAAGTGCTGATGCATTCTTCTGGTGACACTAACAATTACAATCTGTAGTTCGGCTTTATTACACAACATGTTGACAAGAGAACACTTATCGGGGCTATTTCGGCCATCTTGATAATTCTGCTGTATATCCACACAACGGAAACGTGTCCAACTAGAGAACTAAACCAGCCAAATGCACTCCTTTTTACATTGTTGTTCACTATCAGCAACAGCACATACATGCCCAGGTCCAGGTATACTACAGTGTGTCTTAATTACCTGACTAAATGGCCCAGCCGGCAAACTTCAATCATCAACACTGTAGGCCTAGTTGCCACCCATGAGAACAATTCCCACCAAAATACCACTCACACAGGTCTACAGTGTAACCCTCACCCCTAACATACACATACTTTATCAGCCCATAACTCTGTAACTTCTTTTTCAGGTGAAAAATGACCTTAGAAATGATAATAGTAGACTTTGGCTGCATGGATTTGGAGTAAATTTCAACTATGGTGTGCCAAAAGTTTCAAAACACTATACATATTTACACCTTTATAAAACGTACAGTGTGTTGACATGTTATGACTGTAAAAACATGGTGCAGATAGCGTCAACGTAATTAACCCAAGAGCTCTAGTCAAAATGGCAAGAGCGACACATCAAAAAGACTGGCGGCCATTGTTTAGTGGGCGGCTTTTAGCGATTAAGCAGCAATGTGGAAACAATCCCTCCAGCTAGTTCATGATATCATAATCAAATGGCGGCACTATATACACTAGCTTGGTTTATTCTGCAAAAGCACCGGCAGCCATACTGATACAGCACGCTCATTGAAAGAACTGCTAATTTGCATGAGACTTGCAAGCTATAGCAGCTTTATAATGGCATGTTTGCATTAAGTACTGAAAGAGCCAACAACAAATTACCTACACACTATATTTTCCATTTTATCCCATGTGCCATTTGCTTTTACATTGCCTTTTGCATTTGCGCGAGGACCTCCTCTCGCGCAAGTGTCTCCGCGACACAACTATTTCTCATATATATTTCTCATCTAATGATGTTCTAAAATAAGCAAATACTATGTAGTAGAACATTCATATAAGGTGTTCCTTAAAATAGTTTCAAATTTCGAGTAACAGTGTCAATACAGTAAAGTTTCGATTAGCCGATCGAACTAAACGACACGCGAACAGGTTGTCGTTAAGGTAAATGTTGGATGGGGAAGTGATGAAAAATAGGTAATATACTAACATTCTAAGTACGATATGTTCCTTAAAACATAATGTTTAGTCTAACTGAAATAATAAACTACATATCTATGTGAAAAATACGAAGAAATGTTATGAGCAATTGACCTTTTTCAGTAGCACCGCCCTTTTCCAATATGGAGTCCTTAGTTGGGATAAAGCTGCAAACTGATTGGCAGAAAGCCAGTTTACCCACTTGATCCCAACTAAGGCAGTAGAAGGCTAAGGCATGGACATGGACCCCCAGCGCCCCTAGTGGCCTCGCGTGCTACTATTGCTGCACTCATTTTGATTGGAAGGTTTGGTGAAATGAAACCCCACCCAATAAAGAACATCCAATAGAATGAGCCGAGGGCATAGTACCACACTAGGGCCACTAGGGGCGCTTGGGGTGCGTGTCCATGCCTTAGCCTTCTATACCACTATACCATTATATATTGCTTCTGCCTTGTTCCAACCAAAGCCGTAGAATGCTAAGGCATGGACACGGACCCCTAGCGCCCTTAGTGGTCTCGCGTGCTACTAAGCCCTCAGCTCATTGGATGTTCCTTATTGGGTGTTCCTATTGGGCGTTCGTTATTAAGCAGGGCAAGGTGGGGTTCCATTTCATTTCCAAGAGACAGTAGCACGCGAGGCCACTAGGGGCGCTGGGGGCCATGCCTTAGCTCTTTGGTCTTGTTCCAACTGAAGACGCCATTTTTAAGCATTTTTTTCAGCCAATGACTGCTTACTGAAAAAGGTTAATTGAAACCACAAATCTCAGGTGGAAATGTGCATGTGAATGACGTCACTAGTGTATTGATGCCATATCTTTTCAACAAATTTGAACTTTCATTTCAAATTGTCTAATCTAACAAATGTAGTTGATAAAATGGATTCCTGGAGCACGTGTGTATGTGAAAAATGCTTCACTCTACTTGGTGTGCTTCTTGCTTCCAAGTAGTCAAGAGCTGCCTGAAGAGGACAAGAGTGGAATTCTCTAGTTTCACTTCAAGGTCGAAAGGAATGTTAGCTATATTGACATTGGCAACATTGCGTAAAGACACGTACTGTCGAATTCTCTGTCCGAAATGCGGAAACCAATTTATATGATACATTGCTTGTATAGGCTAAACCTGCTATTTAGTTGGGCAGCAATAATGAAAATATTTTTTTACAATGTTATCCGCAGCTTATGTGGGTTTAATGGTAATAAAAGTGAACTGTCATTATTTAATTTGTAATAAAAGTATATATACATGTATACATACAATTACCCTGAAATTTTACTCACACAAAGTAAAATCATGAATAAAGAAAGTTGTGAAATAAAATCACTGTGAAAAATATACAAAAAAAGTTATTAGTAGGTTATAATTACTCTTGGTAATTGAATGTACATGATAAATGACGTCATAAGTGTATCTTTGTGTGTTGTGCATGCAGTTGAAGTGCAAAGTCCAACTTACATTTTATGCACATTTAATTTCCAATATATTTGTAACATTTTGTTTCATCATTTGAATATATTACCTTCATTATTTAATTTTATGGTGCATTTTTTAAATATTATAGCTATTTTATATTAAAAATAGAACACTTATTTTATTTTATGCATGTCTAAAAATAACTGAATAGTTATTGAGCAACTCTGTTCCTAGGAAACTCCATTGTCTGAAGCGCCGTTGAAACTGGCATTTATAACACAAAATCCAGGAATTAAATATTCCTGAATAATATTCCTGAACTTTGAACATTTCATTTCACATCGATTTCACTAAGATTAATAAAATAATTGTATTTTCTTGTTTTTCCCAACAATTCACTGTTAAAAATTTACTTAAAAGGTGATTTTCAACTATTGTAATTATAAATGTAACATATAAAAGCAGCAAAATATAATTAAAACAAGATTAATTCAATTTAATAAATATAATTTACTATAAAATGAGTAATTTGCATATCCTAGCTGAATTAATATATTGATTGTTAAATTTGAAAACAATTATTCCACTTTGTGCTTTTTCTCAGAATGTTTAATAAATGCAGTTACATCGTTTTTCCAGGTTTTTCAAGGCTGCTACCATAAATTGAGAAATTGTGAAGAAATTTTGCCCTAATTTTCAACTTAAAATACTGAATATTGGGAGTTTTTTAGTTTACAAAACAATATATTATATAGAAAGCTTTTACCTGTACATAGAAGCCAGTAAATTCGAGCAGGTAGAGACAGAAGAAGGCAAACAAATTACAGTTGAATGATGCACATGTATTATGGAGGCAGACGCCATTGTTTGCAGACCGATAATCGTTATTAGCACGTTGAAATGAAGCTAAATGCATGGATTTTAGCGTTGCGAAATCAGTGACCCTTGACACCAGTCGCTACCTCTAATTATATGCGACGCTATGATCGAGAGGTCAAATGGGGCGTTGTTGTTTTGCCTATTATTTGCACTAGACAATTGACAATTTCACCTAATTATATATTATAGCTGAGCTTTTAAACGGTAATTATGACGAAGTTACATGCCCAAAAACCGGTCCTCACTCCCATCATTATAACTCCTACAATCAATGGAAGGCCATGTTGGAGCCGGTAGTTAAAAATTGCCACATAGTTGCCTTCAATTAAAAAAAAAAAGTACAATTTGTGACGAAACTTAAAGGGGAACTGACAAGAATTTGTAACATACCCTGGAAAGTGTGTAATTATATAGAATTGATGCTAATAAAACGATTGGAGCAAACAAAACTTTAAAAAATGTATGAAAAAGTTATGAGTAGTTAAAGGTGAACTGAAACGGTTTTGTAACATACCCTTTAAAGTGTGTAATTCTATAGAATTTATGCAAATAAAACGATTGGTGCAAACAAAACTTTTTTAAAAAATTGTTAAAAAGTTACGAGTAGTTAAAGAGTGTGACGCAGTGGCGTCATGGAAGGATGGTGTCACAGTGGCCTGTTTTTGGTAAAATTTG
Source organism: Glomeris marginata (assembly GCA_034696005.1). Taxonomy (NCBI): domain Eukaryota; kingdom Metazoa; phylum Arthropoda; class Diplopoda; order Glomerida; family Glomeridae; genus Glomeris; species Glomeris marginata. Next base: position 5,050 of record JAQFZQ010000811.1, read on the forward strand.
AATTTTCAGCCAATGAAGACAACTGCCTCCGTAGTTTTTAGCCAATGGCAGAGCTTATCAATGGCGCTCCAGTGTACATATTTCACAATATACTACTCCATACAATCCACAGATATGAAACTAAAAAATTCATATCTGTGGCAATAATGCTTCAAATGTCCTCAAATGTTCAGACAATGTTCCTAAATTAGGGGCAATCAAATGCTAGTTTTTTCAGGGTATGTTGCAAAACCTTGTCAGTTCACCTTTAACTGCAGAGTTCCTTTTCGAGAGCAGTTTCCGTGGAAGTTGGTCACATAAACTTGAAAACTGCACTATTCCAAAAATTCCAAAACTTTACAGGGAAGTTCTGGGTACTCTTCCCTATCATATTTTTACTTAACATAGCGATTTGAATTTTGAAAAATGTTTTTAAGAGCAGGAGGTGCATTCTCGTAAAGATGTTTCGCACCAAAAAATGATGCGCAAGAAATGAACAGTAACATAACTCGTGTTGATCTGCACCAAGGTAAAAATACTAAATAATGAGCATATTGCACGTTTCTTTGGAAGGTGGTTTTGAGGGGGTGAGAATATTGGGCGTTGCCGAGACTCAAAGGCTCCAACTCTGACAGGCGCCATGTTTGTTTGCAGTCTCCCAGAAGAATCTTCATTTGGAGGGCCTGTGACCTCGTTTTGTTGGCCTCTAACAAGAACCTCATATGCAAAATGCAAGCAAATCTTGGAATGACATCATTTTTACATTCTATTCTCCTTCTTCCAAAAGTTTCCATAGTACAACTGCCTTAGAATGTTTGTTCATATCTTTGGCGGCCATCTTGAAATTTCGGTGGAAAAATAGTAGCAAGATAAATACAGTCAATTATATCTACTGGAAAAATTGGGATTTTTTAAAGGTAGAATTAGTTATTGGCAATTCTAATAGGTATGTCTATAATTTGTTTTTTTTTCTATTTTAATAGAAATATTTATGGCGCTCTCTTTAAATAGTCGTAACTTTTTTTTAACAATTTTTACATAAGTTTTGTTTGCGCCAATCGTTTTATTGGCATCAATTCTATAGAAATACACACTTGCCAGGGTATGTTACAAAACCTTGTCAGTTCCCCTTTAAGAATGTATTTTTTAAAGCTGATATTTGAGAATTTCGGTAAATTTTTTTAAATTATATATTTGAACTATAGGAAACTAGGAAAATGTCTAATGTTTATATACTGGATAGGATTTGTGGGAAAGGTGTGAAACCGTGAACTTTTGCATCACATGAAACCGTCAAATGTGGTGTCAATAGTTGAGTTTGTTGAGACCAAATTGGGACAAACTCGTGAATCGCATTCGGATTTGCAGTTTGTGAGATGTTTGCCAATGTGATCAGCGAAGAAATGCGAATTTCAAAGTTAAACATTGATCACAGTTTTGTGTCAATTTCCTCAACTTTCTTAGAAAATAAAAAAAAAAAAAAACAGTAAACAAACTATTCATCAATAATACCATTATATATTGTATTTCAGGTGTTCCTGATTGCGTTCAGCTTATGTTCACGGCCACCCAATGGCAATCATCATAATCACAAGCATAGAAAATATCACCGAGGACAAGACAACAGTTTAATGTAAGAATCCATCAAAAACTCACTTTTCTTAATTCTACATTTAACACAGAAACTACATATTTTTTTTACAATCAACTTTGTAAACTTAGTATTAAACACAAATGTGCCATCATTGATGAATTTCAATTGAATTACACCTAAAATAATTCAAATTTCAGCCCAAAAGTATAAATCAGAGCTAATTTGGAGCTTAAATATCCTTTAGAGTCAACATTTCTCTTTATATATCAAGTTGGCTGTATGAATTTGGATACAGTCAACTATGTATATTATATATTATAAACCTACACAATGATAATTTAGTGTTATACATGTATATATCCTTTACAGTCAACATTATATTCAACATAGTATGGATAGAGTCAACTATCCAATTAATCTGTCATTTAATTTACAATAAATATCCTTTACAGTCAAAATTTTCTATTAAATAAAAAATCACTGCTAATTAATCAATACAACATTCAATTTCCTTTACATTCAACTTCCTTTACATTTAAGTAACATTTTCTTCAACAAGTATGTGTACAGTTGACTGTATCCGTCAACTTTCTTTACAGTCAACCCATATATCTAATATACTACTGTTTAATACTGTAAAACTTTATAATATTTTATGTTAAGCTTGGATACATGGCAAAAAATAAAAATCAAACAAAACATTTTTCCCTTTCCATAGAATGCAACATAATTTATGAATGATCCCCATAGCTATTAGCAAGCTATTAGTTAATTAAGTACACTTTATAAGTGGATTTCAAAACAGCTCACTCTAGAGCAATATTCACTGCTATTTAGCCCAAGTAACTGTAAAGGGTAATTGAGTGGAAACGTTACAGTTGCTTGGGAATAGTAGGTACATATATAAGACCAATGACCTGGAATTTAAGGTAACAAAATGGAGTATTGACCTCATACAGCAAAGCTCACGGGCGCCATTTGAAGTGTTATTAAACGGAAGCTGCTTAAATCCCCTTCTAGTAAGCACACGTTTGTATTTCAAGGAAGAAAGGGTTGATGGCAAATAAGTCTCATCATTATTGGACACAAATTCAGATCTTATCTGCAACAATTAACCATGCACAATTTATATTATTTTAATTTGAAAAGCTTTATTTTAAATTAAAAACATGTTGTAATGTCAAATGTCAAATAACCAAACGTTTAATTAAAGGTGAACTGACAGGGTAAATTTCTTGCAACCGATTTCTCTGAAAAATTTCCTATGCATGAACAACATGTATTTGTATATGTCCAAAATTTTTTCTAATTTTTCCACCAATTCGTTTTTTTAATAAAAATTCGCAAATTTATTCTAAAACCATAACATTGTCAGTTCACCTTTAACACAATTAAAACAAATGACTTTACTTAAACCTTCAGATTTTGCCAATAATGTTTTAAGTACTTATGAGTATATCTCTCAACTGGTAAAAAAATAATGGAGATAAACTAAAGGTGTAAAATAATTGTTTCACTTATTATGCTCATTGTGTATTGACACCTAATTCACTCCTGCTAATGCCAAGAAATTGTAATAATGTACATGATTTTACACCTTCATATTTTGCAAAACCTTGTTTGTTTGTTTGCTCGTTTGTATGTATGTTTGTTCGTTTGTTTGTTTGTTTGTTTGTTATTTTGTTCGTTTGTTTGTTTGTATACTGAATGATAACATAATGGAGTCCAACTGAAGGTTTCATCTTTTGCCATTACTGTTAATGTAGTGTTTGTTTACACCTAAGACAGCTTTACTAAGATTGCACAGTGCTAATTTGCTCTGATAACATCTCAACTTTACTTTCTGTGATAATTTTCCCCATTTCCATTCTGCCAACAGTTTCCAATTACACCTTAACTGTTCCTAATTAGAAATGGCGCTTATTGGGCTTATCATATCTATACTAGACAGTCAGCTATACTAATGAATGGTGATGTTATCAGCTGCTGATAAGGACTAGACATATAAGTGACACATTTCAAATTGGAGATATATGTTTGGAAATTTTCCAGGGATAAGACAAAGTCCCAAGAGCAGCAACAGCCATCAAAGAGGAAAGAATACTCTCAGCACACCAACTCACTTTACAGAGAGGACCTGGAGCCAAAGGATTGTTGTCCATCTGAAATGGACATGGTGGAACTGGCTCTGGGAATCTCTCGGACAGGCAAACTGCTCGAAATATATAATGGAACAGTTCCCCAGCTATTCCATGAGATCTCTTGCAAACCTAAAGTTCTGAACAGACCATGTCAGTTCATAGGGTCCTCATGGAGGAACTCATCCAAGTGTGTGCAACGTTACTCTTATTCGTACGCTTTGGTGCGAGCCTTCGCTGACTCCGCTGCACCCAAGGAAGATTGGAGACTTGACTACATCAGAGTGAGAAGTGGGTGTAGTTGCGAGATTGGCAAGCAACAGCCACCAAGATGAGAGTTGATCATACGAGAACTGAACTTCACAGAAAGGAAAGACTATTTTGCATGGATTGTCATTCTTTCAGATCATGTTGAGCAGCGAAGGGCATGTGCTTCCAAGAGCCGGACAATTGGCAGTTGCATCTGGAGAATAAATCAAGCAGCCCAGGGGAAAATGTTCGAGCAAAGAATAGAACATTGTTTTGTGTACAATTGTGCAGAAAGTATTGATACATTCTGTCTATAACATTTTGTGCGGAAAGAATTACAAGAATTATCATTTTGTGCAGAAATAATTAAAATTATCATTTTGTGCAGAAAGAGTTAAAAGAATTAGCCCTATAATTTTGTGCAGAAAGAATTAAAAGAAATGTCATTTTGTGCAGAAGGGATTAAAAGAATTGTCATTTTGTGCAGAAATAATTAAAAGAAATGTCATTTTGTGCAGAAGGGATTAAAAGAATTGTCATTTTGTGCAGAAAGAGTTAAAAGAATTATAATTTTGTGCAGAAAGAATTAAAAGAAATGTCATTTTGTGCAGCAGGGATTAAAAGAATTGTCATTTTGTGCAGAAATAATTAAAAGAATTATAATTTTGTGCAGAAATAATTAAAAGAATTATCATTTTGTGCAGAAATAATTAAAAGAATTATCATTTTGTGCAGAAATAATTAAAAGAATTATCATTTTGTGCAGAAATAATTATCATTTTGAGCAGAATTATCATTTTGTGCAGTAAGATTTGTCATTTTGTGCAGAAAGAATTATTATTCTGTGCAGAAAGAACTGAGGTCATTCTGTGCATAACATTTTGTGCAGAATTCAGCTAGAAATGTTGAGCAGAAAGTATTTAGCATGGATTTCTTCAGAATTCAGCACATTTGGACATAAATTTATGCACAAAAGTCTACACAGAAATATAATTCAGTCCCTTTTGTGCATTACACTTTATGCATAACATGGTATGCAGAAAATGTTTGGCAGAATTGTATAGATATCTGGGAAAAATGTTGCTATAAAGAAAATATTTTACAAGAAAGCTTTACATACCTAATTCTACATTAATTGTGTATAAAATGTTTCTGCACAATTGTACACAACGTTTTCTCCTGGGAAAAATAATTATCGTTCAAGATTCTTGTCGACAATATCTGTGTGCAAAAATCTCTCAAGCATCAAATGAAATTGGGGGAAAAAGGAAATGTGGAAATATTTCCATGGCAGTTTCCCACAAACAGTGTGTCAATGTTTTTGGGGTCAAAGTTTACAAGTTTTGTTTCCTGAAAAGGTGTATGTGTGTGTGCGTGTGTGTGAAAAATGGTAATATCTTCGCAAAACTGTTCGCAAAAATCTTTGAAAAAGCCATTCGTTTCAAATTATTTTATCCCAGAATTGGAAAATGTAATACAATGTGCAAACACAATTAAAGCAATATTAATTGATTTCTGGTTTCAAATTACTGCAATTTTCCAGAGCAAATCAACATACAAATGGGAAATATAATTAAAGGTGAACTGACAAGATTTTGTAACATACCCTGGAAAGTGTGCAATTCTATAGAATTGATGCCAATAAAACGATTGGCGCAAACAAAACTTGTTTAAAAAATGTTTAAAAAAAGTTACGAGTAGTTAAATGGGGATGGTGTCACCGCGCTGGTGTCACAGTGTCCTGTTTTGGCAAAATTTGAATTTTCAGCCAATGAGGACAATCGCTTCTGCAATTTCAGCCAATGGCAGCGGTTATCAATGGCGCTCCAGTGTACATATCTCACAATATACTACTCAGTACACTCCAAAGATATGAAACTAAATAAATCATATCTATGGCAATAATGCTTCAAATGGCCTTAAATTTTCAGACAATGTTCGTAAATTAGTGGCAATCAAATGATACTTTTTTTAGGGCATGTTGCAAAACCTTGTCAGTTCACCTTTAATGCTTAAAAATTGGTCTAATGTTCTATTTAAAATATTATTATTCAAACACGAATTAATTTTATTTATGATTTAGTCATTTTTGTATAATTTCTTCAGGATTTACAAATTTAAATTTTGTAATAGTATTTTCAAATTCTTTTCATTAATTCAAATTATTATTTTCATTTATAATTCTCATGGTTGCATCGGTTCTATGGATATAAGGTAAGGAAAATATAATTGCTTATTTATTGGTACTATTTTTTTACGATTTAAACGAAAATAAACTTTTCAGTATTGGATGACGTCAGAGCAGAGCACAGCTCAGTACGTGATGTGACGTCACCGTGGATTCTATGAATGAATCCAATAAATTCTTCCATATTTTAAAATATCGTTTGTTAAAAATATAAAACCTATCAAAAAATGTATTTCTTTGAAGTCATTATAATAATCCCAATACATATATTACAAAAGTGAAATTTATATAGATATGTTAAAATTAGTTTATAGAATAATGAACATTCAATTTCGCTTTAAAAATATATTCGTTTTATCACATTTTTAAAATATTCACTGCATATTTTACTTTTGGCAATAAAATATTTCTAAATTATGGTTTTCCCAGTTTGTCATTAATTTAGTTTTTAATAATACAATGTTTTATGCGAATTTATGGAAAATCAATTAGGCCTATAAATAAAATCACATTTATAATTTAATATAATTCTCATTAAAATCGTTTTTAAAACAATAATAATTGTTTAATAAGTTAATAATTAAAAGTTGCATTTTATAAATACATTTAAAACCTGTGAATAACGGAATCCTATTGGACCAGACAATATTTCTTATTTAGGCAAGTGAATATTTTTTTTTCTCCTTCATATTATATAGGCCCCATCTAACCCTATTGTGTAAAAATGCACAAATTGACCTTTGACATTCATGGCAATAAGTGGACAGAAAACAGGTTCTGGTTTTGGCACCTTTCACTGTATTCATATATAGAAAATAATAATAACAAAATATAAATATGTTTGGCATTTTAAATACGAAATAAATGTAAAATTAAATAATAAATAGGCCTATAATTTTGTTAATTCACTGTAATAATTATTTAACAACATAACATTAAAGTGAGAATATATTAAAAATGCAAGGAAAAGTTTTAATCCAAAAATTTAATGAATCTAAGAAGTTGAAAAACAAGGTAAACAGCTGCTATTATACATACCTTTCCTTGCATTAGGGACCAATTCGAGGGACCAATTCAAGGGACCAACTTGCCCTTTTGAACCCTTCTTTTTGTCCTGTTCCTTAATCCCCCATTATCTCAATCCAATTGGCTTTGCCACAATGATTCGGGTGGAAATACAAAAAGGGGAGTGGTTTGATGGAATTTAGAAACGGCGACCAATGGAAAATAAGCATGGCCCTATGACGTCACTATGGAGCACCGTTGTGTTATTTATGCATTGCAGTGTCCACCTCGGTCCACCTTGAGTGTCCATGACTCATTTGCAAAGTGAAGCTGTTCTGGTGTGTTTGCTGCAATGTGGTCCTTGAAATTGGTACATTTCAATGGTCATCTATCCTCCATCTTGGGCCTTGTTTTGCCACCCCTCCACTGAAGTTTGGACCACACCAACCATGTGTATATTTTGGTGTTTTGTCACTGTTTTGGCCATCAAGCAATTAACTGCTTCACCTCCAACTCCAAAAGAAGCCACTGAGGAGTTACAAGTTCCTCAATATTGGATGAGGAAGTTATCTGTGTCTTCCAGTGACTTGATGGCCACTTTGAAGGACACAATTTTGAAGGACAAAACAACATCACTGGACCTTGGGCTGGACATGGACACTGCAAGAAGCCGAAGAGGGCTCCTCATCGAAGAAGGGGACCCTCAACCAGTTTGGGACATTGCACCAATCTCCAAGAAGCCACCACCAGAAACCAAAGTCCAATGTCGGCCACTTTCACCAACTCTACTTCGAAGACTTCTTGGAACTGCTTTCAACCCAAGGTACATGTCCATCGAGAGGCCATTGGAAGAAACCACTGATTCCTCCACCTCCAAGTCCGATGGCCAGAAGCATGGACCAAAAGACCAACCAATCAGAAGGCCACATGGACCTAAACTGGAATCTTTCCATGTAAATGCTGGATACACAAGGATCCTTTATGAGGAACCAGTGGACCTTCCTAAAATCACCACCAAGAGGAAACATAAGCCATCAAGGTCATCAACAAGGTCACCATCTACAAGGTCACAATATACAAGGTCACCAACTGAGAAGTTCCTAAGTGGGATTCGTTCCAGAAGGAGTGTTTGGAGTGGACTTCCATGGAGTTGTTCCTCTAAAGTTGAGTGGGTGGACCTGGGACAGAATCATTTCCCAAGGTACTTGAGGACAGTTGTATGTACAAGTGAGAAATGTTGGTTTGGGCATTTCCATTGTAGAGCAAAGGGCTTCACAGTGAAGGTGCTCAGACGTAGGAAGGACTCTTGTACTCGTTCAGTGACCATGGACACATGGGAAGGTGCAATGGAAATAAATGATGATGATGGAATTGCATCAGATGGTGTTGCAGAAGAGGACATGGAGGAAATTGACCATCGACTACCACCAGAGTTCCAAGAAGAGTGGGTTTTCGAGGAAAGGGCAGTTACATTTTGCTGTGAATGTGCAACTTGACATTGGAATTCAAATTCTTCATATTTAATGACAATTAAAAGTGAATTAAGTTTGTAATTTTACAAACTTTTTGAAATTCCAATATATATATATATATATTGAATATTAACAAGTTGTATTGTTGCTTTAAATACATATTATTAATACTACATTTTAATATGTTAACACTGAAACCAGGGTGTATCAAAAGTAACAGTACTGTACATACATAATATAAAAATATCACTAAATAATTAAATAATATAATTAATGTTAAATTAAAAATAAAATACAAAAAATGTCATGGTCACTTGAAACTCCATCATAGACAGGTTTTACTGGATATAAAAAATATTATAATGCATAACTTAATTATAATATGAATAAAAAAATAATTAAAAAATAATTGAAAACTGCATTATTAATTTTATTTTCAAATTTAAATTTATTTATATATTATATAAATACACAGTATATAAGTGAACTAATTTCTTTATAATATTATACAGTAAAACCTGCAAATGGCGTAATCACAACAGTATTATTTACCTTTATAAATATGTTTTTAAAGTATAAAATAAAATAAAATTATTATTATTAGACATAGCATAAATAAAATATATTCAGCCCCACTGTGATACACAGATTTTCAGCTTTAACAGGTTTTCCACTTCACAATTTTGTAGATTTAAAGCAACATTTTTGTATTGTCAACTTTTTATGTAAACTGCTTTTATTAATTTTATTTTATTTTATTTAGTATTTTTTTAAAGGTGAACTGACAGGGCGGTAAAAGTGGACTATGACCAACCCTGCCATTGGGTAAATTGGGACTAATTGCCAATTAGTCTGTCCATGATTGGCCAGAAAGGGTAAATTTCAGAGTTCACTTACCGCCCTGTCAGTTCACCTTTAATAGATATTAAAAAATGATTATTAATAAATCAGATTAAATGTTTGTTTACTTTTGATACACCCAGTAATTTTTAATGTCAACCAGTGAAATGTATGTATATCTTTATAAAGTCAATCGAAATGTACATATGGATCCGTGATGTGTTTGTAGAATATTTGTAGAATATTTGTTTGCACATAATGATATTTGGAATCATTTATTTTCTTCATTGTAATTTATCCAGTGTTTTCTATTTGCATTGTCAACTCACACATGGAAATAATGAGTATTATATAAAGCTGATATATCTCGGAGTAATAATATATGACTATATTATTTCATTTTTGTGACTTTTGTTTTAGCGAGAACATTCGCAACAAACAGTCACACTGTGTTCTACAAATTTCCAACTTTGACTTAAATCCCCTTCAAAGTTGTCTTCATTGTCAGATTTGCATTGATGCTCCTTGTCATTGACACGGCGTAAAACTTGAAAAGTGTATTTCTTTTCTTTGCAGATGAAAATCCCATGCCAACACACTGGATTCACACATTTCATTGCTCTGATATATCTGACATATATGCAATTATATTTAGAACATCAAATGCAAAACATCTCATTTTGTAACACAGACCAACTAAATTTCCAAATAACTTCTGCAAAATTGTGCAGAAATGGATTTTTTTCTTAAAGGTGAACTGACAAGGTTTTGTAACATACCCTGGAAAGTATGTAATTCTATAGAATTGGTGCCAATAAAACGATTGGCGCAAACAAAACTTTTTTAAAAATTGTTTAAAAAAAGTTACGAGTAGTTAAAGAGGGCGTCATGGAAGGACGGTGTTACCATGTCCTGTTTGGCAATAATGCTTCAAATGGCCTCAAATTTTCAGACAATGTTCCTAAATTAGTGGCAATCAAATGCTAGTTTTTTCAGGGTATGTTGCAATACCTTGTCAGTTCACCTTTAATTTTTGAGAAAAAAATCATTTCACAAAATTGCTGAATTTGGAATTATTTTTGGTACAAAAGTTTCTGCAAAATTGAATTATTGTGCAAAATATTTGGTAAGAATACTCAGAAATTGTGCAATACTTTACTTTTACAAAATAAAAATGGCCGACTTTTTATTACCTACCTTGGATAATAATTCAGTCCCAAATCTTGCCACTCATATTCCGAGACGCAAGACCAGGTTAGTCTTTTGGGCAATTCACTTCGTTTATTATAATCCACATCATTTCTGCTTGACATCATTCTTGGTAAGTATGCTTTTCCCATTAGATTTTTCAGATTTTCCTGCATTTTTGTCGAGCAGTTGCTGATATTATTAGAGGTCTTACCAATATCGAGCAAAAGCGCCATTGCTACTATAACAACATTGGCTTTCAACTGTAATAAAATACAAAATATCATACACATATCTCTTTTATCCATGGTTCATAACTGTTCAAACCAATTTGTGATTACTATTTTCACTGAGTTTAATTTCCAGTGTACTTTGGCAACATTTTCAAAGCATGTATATTAACATAATAACCAGTTTAAATAAACCATCCTTTGATTTATTTATTTTTCTTCAAAATATTAATTTGCATTAATCATTCAATTCACATTATTATTATATAATAATATTTATACACAAATATTAATTAAAGGAGAACTGACAGGGTAAAATTTTCAATACTAAATCAGTGGGAAAATTTTCCATACGATCACACCGTTTATCAGCACATTGCCTGATTTTTTGAACCTGGTAAAACCCACAGTCGCCGGTTAGCCATGGCGTGCTGGTAATGTTTCCCACTTTGATTTTAAATAACTCCTTCAATAATTTTCAAACAATTATTTTAGTGGAACTCATAGTTCTAATTTAACGTTCAAAATCTACAGTTTTAATGGTATGGGACCTTACAAAACCATGTCAGTTCTCCTTTAACCATATAGTACATAATCAGGTTAAGTTTGCCATAACTTATTATTCCATCATCATCAATAATCATCCATTTTCTTGTAAATATTATTAATTACTAATTCATACAGAAATATTGTGGAAATTATCAAAATTGTTAATGAAATTAATTACCAAGTACCTATTACCTATGCTATTACACACAATTTAAAATCTATCAATATACAAAATATTACTTATATTCTAATAAGTTACCAGCAATAACATGTTGACTGTCCGCTGCAGTGCTCGGTCATATAGTGTAGATGTCCTTTGCTTTCCAGCAACCTTTACAATGAAGTAGGTACCTATATGTCCAGAGTGAAAATAGGGAAAAATGAGGGCTAAAAATGGTTTACAAGGTACCTATGAAAAGAGTCATGTATATTACCCTGATCTTCAATTTTTGGAAACCTGATGAGGACTTCTTTGTTGTCAATAGTACAATATGCTATGTGACAGCATAGGGGTTTGTCTGTACATATATATCAAAGTTAATGGTGCAAACAGATGGACAAATGGATACTACATCTGTGACATCATTCTATCAAAGCTTAGACTATATATAGTAAAATTAAACATTGATATGGAATCATTGTTGCAGTATTTATATTAAGTCATTGTTAATGAGCAGCATTGCTGTTGGCAATTAATATGTCAAATAGAGTGAATTAAATCATGTTTATTTATTTAAACTCTATTTAATTCCTAATGATAAAGCTGTGATCACTCCAAACGCAATTAATCCCAGAAATGTTGTTGCTACTATTTTAGCTGCATCGATATTTCGTCTATTTTGAAAATGTTTTCGAAATTGTTGAAACCATTTAAAAAATGTGCTGCAATTTCTTTCAGTTATAATGGCCACCTGCAAAAGAAAACATTTATGGGAGTATGTAGTACATATGTTACAGTGAGTTTAGCTAATTAGTCAGCGAGTTTAGCTAATTTTGGCTTATAAACTCGATTTCTCCGATAACTAACGGCTTAATCGAAAACATACCGTCAACCAAACTTGTTCCGGACGTCGAAATACATCTTCCGACATACTTTCCGGTGTTCTCGGAAACTTAGTTTCCGCTTTCTCACCGGTTTTGATGTAACTCGCGATATGACATACCTACACGTGCAGTTAGGAAACAGAAAATAAGTTTCCGAGAATACCGGAAAGTATGTCGTAAGATGTATTTCAACGTCCGGAACAATGTTGGTTGACGGTAAGTTTTCGATTAAACCGTTAGTTATCTGAGAAATCGAGTTTATAAGCCCAACTCACTGACTTAGCTAAACTCACTGTAACACATATAGTCTATTCACATCTATCTTTATAGTTGAATCAAGAAAGGCGTTAACATTTAACTATAAAGATAGCTGTGAACAGACTATAGTAATAATAATAAAAATATTATTATTATAATTGGAAATTATGTACTTTTGTGTTTGATTGTTGCGGTTGCCCATTTGTGGCAATTGTAGTACTATCTTCGGTATTTATTGGGAAGTTGGCAATCAAATTGGGGACTTGCAATGCTGCAACATCTGCAAATTTATCCATAAAGTCATAGATAATGCATGAAACATACAAATTTTATATTACAAAATTACACACATGTGTAATGAATGCTGCATTTTATGAAAGAAAATTGTAATTGAGCACACAAACTATTAAAAAGATCTTTTAGGCCTAAATATTCAGAAAATATTCTGTATAATCCTTCAAAATGTTTTCTGCACAAACTTTTTACAACTAATTCAGTGTATAATATATACAGAAGTTAGCAAAATGTTTTTCTTGCGGAAGTTCTATTAGCAAAAGTTAACATGATGCAGGTACCATGATAAACCTTCCATTCAATAATGCTTTTAACCTTGTATTTAAACAATGTGCAATATTTAGCAAAAAAGAAAAAAAAAACAAATAACTTTTTAAACTTTTGGCCCCAGATAGGAAACTTTTCTTATTTTTTTTCCGGTAAACTGCAAATTATAAGAATAGTCTACTTCAAACAAAGAAGTCAATTTAACAATTCTATCAAATTATCAACAAACTAGAAAATCATTTATTATATTAATATTGTAAACAAAAACAAACTGGGCAAATTGAAATATTTATTTAAAGGTGAACTGACGAGGTTTTGCATGCAACCCTTTTGATAGCACAATAAAATGTAGTTAATATCACTAATGTCATTGGTGAAATCCGTTTCTCAATAAATACGTATAGTGAAAAGAAAGTTATGAGCTAAAGGAGTTTCGTTATTTTTGAATTTTCTGAGCATGCGCAGTGAGGTGCGCACGACGTATGAGGCACCTGCTGCACCATAACTTGCATATAAGCGAGCCGCCATGTTGTTTGCTCCACAGCTACTGGCAAATTTGGCATACCATACACCATATTCGGTGATACATTAAGGATGTAGATCCTACCGCACATCCTACCGCTGTCAAAACTGTTGTATTTTTTTGTAAAAAATCTACTGCATTAAAAAATCTCACAATTTCAGCGAAATTTAAGAAAATTAGTGTGATCTTATGATTAAATTCTGGTTGCAATTGGTGTCGACAATTTTAACCTTGTCAGTTCACCTTTAACAAAATTTTTTTTTTTGTTTAGATTTTTTTGCATAGTAAACTATGGGTTATATATAGATAATAAACACAGCGTTCCACCATAGACAGGTTTATTTAAGTACAAACTATACCTTTAGGTTGAATGAAAGGTGACTGAAAGCTTCTGGGTCCTCTGGCTGGCAACGGAGGAGCATCTTGAGAAGACGATGACGAAGTATGATCAACTCTAGAGTATCTGGATGAACTGTTAATACTGGCCACATGACTTTCCATCCAGCTGTTAAGGGATGGTTCCCTGTAAGTGCCCTTCAAGGCATGGGCCACAACCAAACGTTCCTTGCTATTCGACAAGATCTCGTAAAGATCCTTCACCGGATCGTAAGACGAAGAAGAAAAAGACGATGGAACTTCATTAGCATTTTCTTGACTAGATTCTAATTCGAAAACTTCTTCAGTGTCCTTTGGGAAATATCCAGAATTGAAAAGGTCCTCATCGACATGCAGCGAATCGGAGTCAGAACTTCGCGTAACCGAATAAGACTCCTCTTCGGATTCATCGGCACGCCGCTCACTTGTCACAATGTTCACAACCTGAAGTTCAACACCAGGAATTGTTATACTAGTCACATATTTTGGGTCCAGGTACAAGTGGAGTAATGGTGCTCCTGGTCTGCGGAGGGAGTGGCCGCTGTCCCGTTCCATCCGATGGTTCGGTGACCGAAGGCCTTTCGGGTAAATATCCACCCAGTGATGTTCCAAATTGCTGTATTGCAGCTTGTGAAAGTCAATGATTGGTTCAGCATTGGTGTATGGTGCCTTTTGGATGTCCTCGATGACAACCTCTAATAATTAATAAATTTAATAACACGGTCTAAAATATTCCAATGCTGTTTCAAAATGCCAAAAGTTGGGTTAAAACATCCGTTATTAAATTTGTAAGTTAGTGAATAAAAGCAAGAGAGTTACAAAACATAGCTGCATCGTGAACAAAAGCAGTGAACAAAGTGAAGCTTTTAAATAGGAATAAATGCTCCATTGCATCATGGGTAAATTGAATTTTTTTCATTGTAATTAAATTCACAATTTATATGGAAAAAGTTTAAACTAATTGAATGTCGTTTTCCGTTTTTTATTCCGATGTTTATTTACAGAGATATTAGCTGTTAAAGTTGAGAAAAGTATGGAACGCCTGCTGCCGCAATTGGTTAGTTGGGACCCAGTTGGAGACCTTCATTACCAAACTTTGCGTCAACATAACTCCGCGAATATTCATCGGAATAAAAAAACGGTAAATGATATTGTATTTCTTTTACTGTTTTCCATTTATATTACAATTTTCAGGGTATATTAAAATTATTAAATACTCGCCTTTAATTAAAGGACAACTGTATAGTTAATTTCATGATTTTAGATTTCGCCCAAACATTGTTAACAAAGAGTTTACACAATACCTAATTGTAGTTTGAAGTTTAAAAATTTTCCGCCTAGTAGTTTCTTAGAAATTAATTGGATTGGAAAAATGGAATTTACTGCATTCCATCCCGCATTTATGACGTGTCTTTGTGTACGACCGATCCGGTATGGAATGCAGCAGTGGAGGGCGCCCCGCTACTGCATTCTGTGCCGGATCGGTCGTATACAGCGGTGTGTCATACACACGATACGGAATGCAGTAAACTCCATTTTGCCCTCCAAGGATTCTCAAATTAATTTCTAAGAAACTAC
Source organism: Glomeris marginata (assembly GCA_034696005.1). Taxonomy (NCBI): domain Eukaryota; kingdom Metazoa; phylum Arthropoda; class Diplopoda; order Glomerida; family Glomeridae; genus Glomeris; species Glomeris marginata. The sequence continues at coordinate 20,821 of JAQFZQ010000811.1, forward strand.
TCAGCGGAAAATTTTCAAACTTCAAACTACAGTTAGGTATGGTGTAAACTCTTTGTTAACAATGTTTGGGCGAAATCTAAAATCATGCAAATTCAACTAGTCAGTTCACCTTTAAGATACAATAATGAAATAAATGTGAATAAAAAATATGCATTAGCTCCTATATCCATCCAAACAAATACAGGTCTTACCTCTAATAGAGATCTTTTGGTTGGGCTTGTAACTTAGATCAATATGGCCGCCAATGACGTCACTGAACAATGGGTTGACACGACTGACAAAGTAATCAACAGCTAAAGGACAAGTGGTCTTTTCACCGCCAATCATCACATCACAATGCCAACAAAAACATGGCTCCTTATATATCCCACTTATTCTTTACACGGTCATCATCAGTCATCCTACAGCATTACATGACTGTTGACATAGCACATGACAAAGCAGGCAGCCATATCGCATCATGACGTCACTAAAGTAACCAACATCAAGTAGTACAAATTTTTGCTCGGAGAAGAAATTCTTCATTGTTCTCCATGCACAAAAATCACGCAATATAGAATAAGAAATCATTGTGCTAGTTAGTAGGCGTGGACATGACCTATTTGATGCTCTCAGTGGTCAGTGGCCAGTGGCCAGTCATGCGCAAGTCATATATAAAATTTCTCAAATTTCCTTGTATACAATAATTCAAGGACTGAAATAACAAGTGTAAAATAGTTACTTTCATAATTTAACAAACACAATAAGAATAATATAAGTGTATACATTCAGCTATATAACAATTATATTATATCAGGATTGTGTTTGTTCCATGCACAATTGAAAGATAAAATTAATTGGTCAGTTGAAATTATTAAATTTTCCTATATAGATAGGGTTTAAAAATAACAAAAATAAATACTAATTTAATTATTGTAATTTTTTATTATGTATATGGAAAAGTTTCTGGTCAGCTAAGCTGATTAGCATACAATAAGGAAATAGGTACATCATTCTCAATGTTTATTAAATTTAGTAAAATGGAGCATTTATGAAATTTAGTGTACAAAAAAGGGGAAAAAGTTTCTGCAGAAAATAAAATATATTTTACACTCTTGTTTTTAATACATTTTAAAGGTGAACTGACAAGGTTTTGTAACATACCCTGGAAAGTGTGCAATTCTATAGAATTGATGCCAATAAAACGATTGGTACAAACAAAACTTTTTAAAAAAATTGTTATAAAAAGTTTACGAGTAGTTAAAGAGGTGTCATGGAATGACAGTGTCACTGTGCTGGTGTCACAATGTCCTGTTTTGGCAAAATTTGAATTTTCAGCCAATGAGGCCAAACGCCTCTGCTGCAGTTTCAGCCAATGACAGAGCTTATCAATGGCAATCCAGTGTACGTATCTCACAATATACTACTCAATATTCCACAGATATGAAACTTTCATATCTGTGGAAATAATGCTTCAAATGGCCTCAAATTTTCAGACAATGTTCCTAAATTAGTGGCAATCAAATGCTAGTTTTTTCAGGGTATGTTGCAAAACCTTGTCAGTTCACCTTTAAGCTTAAATTGAATAGGATAATAAAATTACAAAACTTGCGATGAGCCGAAACACGTGGTTAAAATGGATAAATATTCCAAATTAATTATTAAAATTAATTAAATCGGAACTAGATCACTATATACAATGATATAATATTAAATTCCTTAATAATAAGTATTTATGGAACACTGTATAAAATAATTGCGTGAAATGGGAAATTAGCTTCATGCGTTTCGGTCATATATGGCATACCTATGTTCCAAAAAACACCATGCATATCAACTAGGTAATCACGACTTCATATTAAAATAGCATAGAGAAATGACTTTTACCAGCTTGCTTTTACTAAAATTACTGAGGAATGAATCTAGTTGAGCATGCGTGATGAAAAAATATCACGCAAACAATTATGAATGGAAATTAAGGGAAGAAAAATTTTGGCACGCATTGGCCTAATTTGTTTTCACTAAGTTTGCTAATTATTTCAGGTATATATATAGTAAATGAAGTTTTGGGAAACTTTCAGACCGGAGATATGGTGGATTGTTTCGCGAAGCGAATCAATTAATTTGTTCACTTTTAAAGGCGGAACAAAGTTGTGCTTTCAAATGTGGAGCAAGTTTTACCCACGTGGTGCTTGACCCATTTCAGTTTTTATAAATTGCAACGACCGCCAACAGAGGTGATTCTCATACTTAAATAAATTATTTTCTTTAAAAAGTAAAAAAAAAAAATAAAAAATAAAAAAAAAGTACAGACAAGACTTTTGGCCTCTCAAACACTGCCCAAATATCTTAATTTAGCACCCTGTCGGTTCACTGTAACCAATTAACTTTAAGGTGGATGCTACCTCAAAGCATAGCCATCAACATAACACTACAAAGAATCAGCTGTTCAACATTACATAAAAGTTATTCAAAAACTTTAATAGAATTATGATAAAAATGTAGGTTAAAGTTAAGTTATTATAATGCAGAACTTCATCAGGAATGTCATTTTTATTTTAGAACAAAAGAAAATACAATATAATAATATATAACATAATATATAACAGTCTTAATTTTAATTTATTGAATTATAAAATATTTGGGTTGTCAATTTTCATTAAATTTTATAAAAATATTTGTAGATATTTATTAAAGTCAACTTTTCTTTATGGCTTGTAAGTTAAATATGTGGTTGCAGACAACTTCCTAAACAGTCAACATATTATAATGATATCCCCAGGAGTTGACGGTAGAAAATTCCGCTTGCGATAAAAAAACTTTCAATTCAGATAAAATTAAAGGTGAACTGACAAGGTTTTGTAACATACCCTGGAAAGTGTGCAATTCTATAGAATTGATGCCAATAAAATGATTGGCCCAAACAAAAAAAATTTTTAAAAATTGTTACAAAAAGTTACGAGTAGTTAAAGAGGGTGTCATGGAGGGACGGTGTCACCGGGCTGGTGTCACAGTGTCCTGTATTTTAAATATGAGTTTTAATGCAACCATTTTTCTCTTTAAATTTTAATTTAAACCATTTAAATTGTATAGTATACAGTGAAACCTGTCTATTTTCCAGGTTTTTGCAAAATTTTGGCAAAATCTCTCAAATTTTGGATAAAATATAAATACCTTTATAGGGAAGAAAATCCCACTAGTCAAGTCTTTCCAAAATCCAGACAGCAAATTGAATCAAGTGTAGCAGCCAGCATTCAAACTAATTTTCATTTGCCCTTCGAGGGCCAGCGAACAACACCAAGAAACAAAAACTGTGTTATACCGGTAACCGGCAGCACCACTTTCCAATTCACTGACTGGAACTACTTTTACATGTATTATACTGTTTTCCCTTTTTCTGCTTGCCAAAGAACCAAAGAAATACCAAATGTGAAAGTTGATTTGCATGGAAATGACTCGGCAAACTGACACGGAACAGTCAGAGTACATATATAGGTATATGCAAACAAGAGCATTATAAAGTGAAAGACAGACTCACTTAGCTCAATTGTTTCACAGGAACAAATCTAATTACATGCTTGGACACGTAGAATGCATTCCTTCCCTTTCTTGAATCAACAAACATATCAGGTAAACAATATTCCAGTTGTGACCCACATACTTTCAAAAATATTCCCCACTTTGCTCCGCCATTGGTCCACAACATCTCTCAATATTTGAATGACAGATATCCGGAAAGTATTAGCCGTTTTTTATTTTAAAATACAAAGCTGTTGTAATGCTAAATATTATTTAACAAAGTATTTAACATGCTTCTTAAACTATTTTTTAAAAATATTAACTCGTATGGGAAAGTTTTATGACCCTATGAAAAAATTATTTCCCACTTTGCTCCAACATTGGTCCACATCTCAATATTTGAATGACAGCTATCCAGAAAGTATTAGCCGTTTTTTATTTTAAAATACAAAGCTGTTGTAATGTCAAATGTTAATTAACAAAACATTTAATATGCTTCTTAAACTACTTTTTAAAAATATTAACTCAAAGGTTATAGTGTTTCATGGCCCTATGAAAAATCCCTAGCTTGCTAATGTCCTGTTTTTTTATAGCCACTTCCTATTTGCTCACATTAACAGAACTCCAATATCTGGTCCCATTAGTTCATTGCAAGTGAGGGAATAGATCTTTTTATACATTCTGTATATTAAAAGTTGATTGCATGGATATATTACCATATATAGGTCATGGATATCGCGGCAATCAAAAATTTTTAATTCTATTTTTTTTTTTACCAAGGGAAAAAAAGGAAAAATTATGTAAAATGTAGAAATGTTAAAATAAGTGACACCACTTACTCTCAAAAAAATAAAAATATCAACTTGTCTCCACTGTGTACTGGGCGTCACCGAGTGGAACCAAAATTCAGAAATAAAGCCACTGCGAAATTAACCACTTTTAAAGTGTATTATGATTCATATTAATAATGTAATTTTTGTATATAAACAATTTTTATTAGGCATACTGTATTAATTTTATTATTTTTAGCTTTAAATTTTAAATTATTTGAATTATTCCTTGCCATGATAGCAGATCTAAAGTGAAATATTTATGCCTATTATCATATATAAAATCATATGTAGAATGCTAAAAATTGTAATAATTTGTATACCCAAAACATTAAAGTTTTCTGATTTTTAAGAAAAGTAATTTGAAAATTAATTAATCCATAAGTTATTTTCAGAAGTTGTCAAATGAATTTTTTATTTAAATGTTTCATAATATTCTTTTTAGTAAGAGACTAAAGAAGTCAAACCAAACTTCAATTGCTCTGTGAAGTAATACGCTCTTGAGAGCACAAACTTTCATTTTTGAAAGTTACACAAAGTTTACTTCATTTGTCACACCTCTAATCGAGGTTTCTGTGGAACCATTGTTCCAATTATACTTAAACAATGAATCAATGAGATTAAATCTCAAATGTTCTTTCGAGCAAGCCCTGGATTAGCATTTTGGTACCGTTTCTGTGCCTGGAAAATTAAAATAGGAATTTTAAATTTGCATTAATTTATATATTTAAATAATTCAATCCATAATGGTATTACAAATTAAATTCACTAACTTGGTAATATCCTGTATGGTATCCACTCATATACCATGAAAGCAACATGGTTGCCAGAGCTTCGCTGTCCTCGTCACCATCTTCAAACGGTGGCGGCGGTGGAGGAGGTGGCATTGAACCCATCTATTGGAGTAAATAAATAGATATTAAAATACAAACTGTAATATCACAATCATCATTAATTATAATATTAGTTAACCATATTATGCATTTAAATATAAAATAACAATAATAA
>JAQFZQ010000812.1:0-26133 GCA_034696005.1 Glomeris marginata
TGACTGCAACACCTGATTTTTCATGATTTCCCAAAGGTAATCAAATCAGAATATCTTGCACATATTTCAGAATATTTTGCAAAAAATCTAAATCTCGCCCAAAAACGAACCTGCAACCAAATTATAATACGGAATCATGTCTGCCTTGCACAATTTATATCTTAACTCTGACCTCAGACATACATTTGGTGCAGATTTTCAAAGTTCACAACTGTGATGCATCCAGTAATGCGCAGTCACCACCAGGGCGCCCCTTTTTGCATGTATCGTCCCTAAAACCGGTTTGATGTTCCACCTTTAGCTGTTTCCTTATTCAGTCTTGAAATGCCATCATCACAAGAGACAAAATCTGCATTCACCAGACAGTATAATTTTCCTACAATGTTCCACAATCCAGTGTTTTCAGTCCAACTGAAGTTGTTTTGCCTTCTGTTTAGGTGTCAGTAAAGGTTTTTTTTTGGTTCCTCTTTCCTTAGCTTTCTCATTTTACCTTCCTAAGGTTGTACGTAAGAGTGGAAATGTTAACTTTGGATGCCTTTTTCCATTTTGTTGTGATTTCACCTACTGTCTTAAATTGTCATAAATTGCCCATTCCTAACAATTTTAAAAAGAATTGACATTTTTTGTTGATGTTTTATGTTGGCGTTTTGTGTTTGTCCTTCCATTGCAACATTCTTCTCTCTCAGCACGATACTTGGCTAAAACTTTTAAAATTAATGACCGGGAACATGAAACAGGGTATATCAGACTGTTTCAAACCTTCATAATCCGTGACAATTTTAAATTTTTTCCTCCTGCTCATGATATGTGGCCAATAACTTTTTTATCCATTTTTATACAGGGTGAACAAAAAAGTCTATCATTTTGTTAAATATCTGCAAAATGGTGTGTTAGGTGTGTGAAAGTTGATTAAGTGAATTGGAAGTGGCATGGGGGAATTCCGAAAATAATATCGCATGTGACCTTGGACCTCATGTTCCAGGTTTTTCGAATTCCATCTCATGAACCGCTACAGTTAGGGCACTAGTCTTACGTTTATAGAGCTTTTGCACAACGTGTCACGGGTGACGTCACCCATGTTGCGTTGGGGAGAAGCGTCATCCATCTTTGAGGATAACAAACACGCGCAGCATAGACGTTAAACGCTGTTCTGTTGCATTTATGTCAAATCCTTCGCATCTGATGAGAATTCACATTTTAAAATCGTGTATTAGTGTCGACTCCTGCAATCTGGGCGATTTTAAATTCATAGCGTTCTTAACTTTGCATGTGTATCCAAATGGAAAAAGTACAGCAACCTTGCCATTTCAAACGGGGCGAAAGCTACTATCCATCCACTGTATCTACGGCTCTGAAGCCTGGGGCATTTGGCCTGTTCACCCCACCTGTGGGAATATTTCCTATTGTATATCAATTATAAGCACAATGGAACTATTCCCATATGTAGGGGGACTAGCCACCTCAAGAGCCGTAGTTACAGTGGACGGATAGTACATACTATTACGTGACAAGATTGCGAACACAGAGAGTGCACTTCAGCACATCACTATATGATAAGACACAGATACCTATTGAAAGTACAAACACTTGTGATTCCGGTTATTGTGACTATATTTTCCGACTATCTGCATTCTTAGAACCATTGATAGAACACACAAGATTGACTTTCCACTCAATTGCATTTAATTCCAACCAGGTCCAACAATTCATGCATACAGTTTGCTATACTCATTACATGAATAAAAATACAGGCGTCCAGCAAACCTCAAAAATACCGCTTTTGTATAGACAATTTTTCATATATTTTAACGAGGTCTCGCAATTTGTTGAGCAACAACTTGCCGTGCCAAAGTGGGGTGTTTCAGATAAAACGACAAGAGCCTGGCCAACTGCGCCCTTTGCCTATTGTAAGAGACATCATTTTTCGTTCGTTTGTCTCCCACAGAAGGCAGAGTGGTTGCCTCAATGTTGTCTCTTTTACCCAAAGGTCCCCAATGGCTCGAAGTGAAACCTACTATATTGTGGTCTAACATCTTTGCATCATCTTTTTGAAGAGATCTTTCCTGGGGCTTTTGAGCATTGCGTTTGTTGTCGTCTGAAGAAGGAATTAGTTCCGGGTCTAAATCAGGCATGGAAATTAGTTTGGCTGGAACAATTGGACCCATTTCATCTTCCAGAACAGATGTCTCGATGATTTTGGGTGGTGCAACATCTGCAACTTGAGGTTTCCTAGCTTCACTGTTGCTCTTTTGAGTTTGTTCCCTCCGTCCCAGTTTGTCTTTCACAGAGTGCCATTGTCCTAACCCTAGCAACTGGAAAGTACGGTAGTTGTGATACGATGGTTTCTGGTCGTTTTTTGGAACTCGTTTCAGGGGACTTTTCATGATAGAGTTCTCGTCATCTTCTTCCAAATCCGGATAATCTAATCCGGATGCTGGTTGAAGTTTACTGCTTTTCCAGGGTGAGATGTCCCCGGTAGTCAGTGAATAATCCTCCGGGAATTCTCCTGGAATCCGAAAGTGGTGGCCATATGAAGCCGATGATGTTTTCAACGGAAAAATCAACAAAAATCCGAGAAGAAAAATATGGTGATAAAAACGAATTTCCATCCTGCATATAAATATAATTCAGTGAATTATCATCCTGCATATAGCCATATCTACGTGCTATTATACCATCAATAATCAGCAAGGAACAGCCATGTATTTTGATAATGTAAAAACAACTTATCAGATATTTTGAACCTGCTAAACTCCTAACAAACCTAAATTCTATAAGGTTGCTACAGAACATATGTGTACACAAAAAGAATGTTTACAACAGTTGGAAGATTTTTTTAAAACAATTTTGGTAGACACATATGGACTTTATATTTCTCAATAAGACGTAGCAACGTATTTCCCACGAGGCACCGTCATATGTTTTGAACAAATCAATTCTACCAAAAAATTGTTCGAAATGTCAATAGCAGTCAATAGCCTGAGAAATGACTCGGCGATTGCTAAATATTTGACATTTGAAGCATTTACTGTGAAAGGTACAACTATTCTTTTCGATGATCGGGTAGCTATAGCTTTTCTTATTTCTTTGTGTTGTATGTTTAGAATAGTGCTGTAATATTTTGTCATGTGAAAAACTTAATAAATTGTTAATAAACATCATTTTACTATAGATTTTATTGCAGTACCCTACTACATCCATTGAGAAAAGCTGGATACTATATCTTTGATATCAAAATAAAGCTTGAATGGGACCAGGATGTTGCTAAAAATTGCGTTCACTAGACACATAAAACATAGGGTTACGCCTTAATCACACAATTTCAGAAATCGATAGTGTTTTCGAAAAAGAATATAATCTATATCATTACAACTGGGAAACAATCTACTACTACTTCGAACAGGTCTGGCATATATATTATAAAATTCACTTGGAATCATATTTTATGTTGTCTATTGCAGATAAAATAACTGTTTAGTGATTGCCATTCTTTATTTAGTTTAACTCAAATAAGTGTGCTACAGAATGAACCATTACATAATGACCCTCACTCCTGATGTTATCACATGCAATGCAATGAAGTTATTGGTTCCTAAGTTATTACTAATTTGTGTGTGTTTAAAGTATACAACTGTAACAACTATAGCAAATTAAATAATATGTGATTAATTGGAAAAATCCTAAATCATTGTACAAATTAAGTTACTATAGTTACAATTTGATATGTCAAACAATACCTTAATAACATATTGCAATTTAAATAAGTTAGTCATAGCAGATTTTTGTCATCATAGCACAATGGATTTTATATTTGTACACAATATCACAGCTTACCTTGTGTTAGCTGTTCGAAATAGGTTTTCCAAATTGCAAACAGTAGCTCAAGTTGCGTCTCAAGAATGAGATTGAGGTTTGAAGGTTTGTCAAATATATCAGAAAACTTCTGATGGGTGGGTGTAGGCGGTTGATCGAAGTTAGTACCATACGGCCAATGGTCTATGTGGTAGGACCAAAACCACCTTGGTCGCCATTGGATGATTGCTTTCAACGTGGGCGCAAAACGATTGAAAAGAGTCACGTGTCATTCTCATCAGCATGGCTTCTAGGTTTTAGGTTCGCATTGAATTGGCACCGACAACCTACCTATTCCTCCAGTTTAACTATCAACTTTATTACATTCCCCTATGTGCAAATTAAATATTTCTTGCGGCAATAGAAGTTAGATTATAGTATAATAGGGGAGTATACAATTCTCGGTTCCCTTTAGAAAATACTAATGAAATACTTAAAAACTGCTGCCATATTTTCTTAGTTTATAAAGTTTTTTAATTCTCAAATTGGCTAGGTTTCCATTAAGTTCTTTAATAGAGTATGGAAAGGAAGTAATTGGGTTGATAGGGCATTTGCATTCTAGTATCAGCCCTCAAAAATTAAAACAAACAGAAACATGATTTGGAAAATGGATAACATGATTTGCACAACAGAAGGGTTGATTTTGGAGGGTTGGAGTGAGAAAGAAGTGACAAACACAAGGCTAAATGGAGAGAAACTGAAGAAAAATAGACAGAAGAAGGTCGATCTTTATCAACAGTTCCAAAACATGTTCCTTTGCACGTTTGCTCCAGTAATTGCAAACTCATTTTCCGTGTTAATGATCTCATTTACGAAAATGATCAAATTGGACAAGATCTAAGCGACATAATACATTATTGCAGCAATTAAATATCAGCTAGGCATAATAATCTGAGTATCAACAAATAATGAAAACACAAGTTTGGAAAAAATGAAGTGAGAACAAAGACTTAAATAATAAGATACCTAATCATAACTGAAAATAAAAAGTAATAGAGTTATATGTATTGTAATTGACAGTATAATATTGAGAATTGGATCACAAGACAATAGTTGAAATCAATCAGCACATTTTAAACAAAATCAAAAGTAACTAAAAAAATGGAAAAGAAAGTGAAAATCTCGGTGAAAATATTTTTCTTTACTGATATCATTTTATGGCAGGTCTATCTTTGTTCGTTAATGACAGACAAATTAGGTTCACTCACACTCATTCACTGGGAATTGGATGCACCTACTCAAAATCAATGCACTTTTAATTGGAGCACAATGAACTGCACTGATTGGAAAAAGTAGTTATGATCTACTGTATAAGTACATTTTTTAAAAGTTTAAAGCCAACTTTAAACAACACAAAATCCATTTAAAGCCCAGTGTGCAACACGTGTTCCGATATCTACCCTGATATCCGATATTGCAGCTGGGATCTGGTTTCCATGGCATCCATTTAGTAACGTTGTATGATCCTTTATACAAGTCGCGGGCATTGAACGTTTAAAAAATGTTCGAGGGTCATGTGACCGTGCTTCACTGCAGGGTCTTCAAGAGTAAAAAACGGAAATGAACAGCAGCAAGTCACCACCAAGTCCCATTTGATAAAACGAGTTTATGCGAAACCTTATGGGATATCGACATTATATTACTAGTGCGCACTATTGCTCAGCATTTCTTCAACATTCGTTCAGAATGGCCCAAATGCATTTCTGTATTTTTAGCACGAAACCATGTATATGTATTTCTTCCACAATATATCAGAATAGTTTTGGGGATTGTATCACAATATGGTGTAAGATGCCCTTCATATGCTTTCTGCAACCTATTCATGCCACAAGCCACTACTGTGTGAGATATGGCGCCAGTTTGACACATTAAGTCGTCATACACAACAGGTCACAGCAGGGTGTAAAACCAAAATTGTGATAAATATTTTGGAATGATATTAATGTGCTTAAAATTATGGGGAAAAGTATTAAATTTTCCATAATTCTCACTGAAAAATAACAAGTAGATGTGAAAAGGAAATTGCTTAGCATCAATCGGCTCTAAAAGGTCATATGACAGGGTTTTGCCTCACATTACAAAAAACTGAATGTTCAGTTTCTTTCTCGCATAGAAACACCGTATACAGGGTGATTCACCGAGGCGTTGCGGCACTAATAAAACTGAAAGTAATCACTAATAAAATATAAAAAGTAATGTGACCTGCATGCATTAGGGGACATCCGATCATGTGTGCTTTGGCGAATTTCAAACGGTCCATTGTGGTTTTCGAAAATCTAATATGCTTAATATGCAATATAGAAGGGTAGTGTAAAATTAAGAAATGGACTAGACATCCAACCAATACCAAATCTGATAGAGCTATCCCGAGTTATTGACATTTGAAATTTTCGGCGTTGCCTTATGATTGGCTGGCCAGCAATGCTCTCTGACATAACTGCTGGGAAAACAACAGTACAGATGCCACAAACAACGAAGGTGTTAATGATAAATTGTCATTAAATACACATGCAAAATCGAGTTAACTTCCTGCATATAATTTATACTTATTACGAGACACTGAATTTATCGAAAAGAAAGTTGAAAATAAGTTGAAAAATGGATTTTGAACAGACAGTCAGAGCTGGCAACAAGTTAGCAAAATAAATATGCCAACGGTGAACGAGTTCAGCATGAAAGCAGTATCTAATGTTAATCATATTCTATTTTGGAAACCTCAAAATATGAATCCAGGAAATGTCAGTTAAATATCGGTAAAGCAGTAACGAACCGTATTAAAAATTTGATTGAGAGATCAGAGATGCAAGATGCTTGGGAAGGGATGCTGGGGGATGCTGGGGGGAGGGGGGGGGAAGAGGGGGGAAGGAGAGGATCGATCTAACTGATGTTTCTTGTCTTTTTCAAGAGGCCAACAGTGACATTGGGAAAATGTTGTAATATTACAAATGACAATTCACCAGATAATTAGTAGTTCTAATTTACTTAGATGTAGTTTTCAATTCTAGCACCAGATGGAGCTATATGCTGTATGGCGCTCACAATTATACAAATCACAATACAGAGCTCATACAATTACCAGGCTAAACTGTAATAAGCATGACCTACAAAATGAATTGAAGGTTTCCATTTCCATATATGGAAAATCTGTCCACCTGTTTTTTCATTGAGTACAAAAGGACATTCTCGGTGTGATACAAGTTGTGTTTATCGAGCAAGGTTACTAGAAAAGTGTGACCAGCAAAAATGCCCTTAAACATATCTTGAAGTTGTGTATTTTTAATCTGGCACATTCAAAATGTTAATTATAATTGAGAAGTAATTCTCATAAGTTTCCATAGGTTTCCATCCTAATACATATTCAGTGTCTGACTCCTTTCAGTGTGCAACTATGTATTGCACTATCTCAGTGAAAAATACTTTAATTTTGACAGGTATAGATTACTCCAATGTTCCAATACATTTTCGAAAAGAGTTTCTTATATTCTGCAACAGATGGCGCTCTGAATGTAGGAAGGAATGAAATTCCCCGTTATGTAAAGCATTGTGATTGCAGCATATGCAAACTGGTAAATCACATGGCATATTTCCAAACTCCTGGAACGTTACATAATAATCGAAAGGCACTACATATACAAACTAAAAACTTGAAAATCTTCTGCAATTGCATTTTTGCAAGCAAACAAATCATGTAAGAGGAAAATTGATGAAAATCGGCTGTCAGTTGCCATATAATTTGGCAAAACATGACTTTTGCTATAGGTATTGAAAAGTGCAAAGTCATCTGTAATGTAACTCCAAGAAGTGTTTGACGATGTAATTGCCATTACATTGTAATGTCTGCACCAGCACACTAAACACCAATTTATTATGTTATAAACAGTCAATGTACTGCGAATGTATGGGAATAGGAGGGAAAAGTCATAAAAACTTTTCCATACCACAATTACGAGCGTTCCATTTTCAATTGCAAATCGTCCAAAATATTATTCGCATTGTAGGAAAAGCACATGAAGTTCTAGTTTTCCTTCGCCTTTGTTAAGAATGAATGGGATGACACATATTGGCGCAAAAGAAAAGCAAGACAAAATATGATGACTAGCCAAAAACACTCAAAAGCACAATACTATAGTACATACCTACTATATTCGAGTATTCGATAGGAATCTAACGCGGAACATATGCTTTTCTTGTATTCTACAGTTGTAATGCAATATTGTCACTGATGCGAAAATATATATATAGAAAACTTGGCAGCATTTTTTATATTGTCATGTCACTTTGCCATTTACAGAAGACTCACTACTACTTGAAAAAATAACAGTTTGATGGTAATCTTTCTCAGGGTACAGAACGAGTTTAGAAGGCGGTTCAACATTTCTGACTGGTGGAAGAACTTAGTGACGTCACTGCACAAAATAGTGATTTTCACAAGCACATGTACACTGGTGCAGATCGTCATTTTTCATCAACAAAACGGCACCAAACAAAGGTATGTTACTATCATTTACAACATATATAGAGTACTTCCCGTTTGTTCACTGTGTCATATCGATAAACTTGTGCTATTGGTTTTAAAATCTCACTTTCCGGTCAAACTTCCATACCTTGACCTAAGCAAATACCAATAGATAAAGTTGTATCTATGTTTGTATTGACATTTCGTAGCAATCGCAAATTGCATTTAAAAGCACGTTATATAGTACTAATAACTTATATAAACATACCCCTGTCATGAAATTAACCTTCATGCGCCATTTTGTTGCATGATAAAGTTGCATTTGTGTGCATGCACAATATCTTTAGCATTATTTTGATTGTTTTAGGAACTAAAAGTTAGTTCTAATTACATAAGGATCCAGCTTATTGTGATTTTTGAATAAAACCTATTTCAGTTTATTCCATTAAGTGAAATTTTTCCAATTAAAAACAGCTGCAAAAAACTTGCCCTCTTTTGTGGAAAAATGTTGTTTTTAATGGAATAGTTGGAAGATCTTTGTATACTATAGTACACTATAGTTTGAATGTTAACTGAATCAATACCAAAATTCAGATATAATGTTAAAAACACACTTGCAGAGCGAATAAAATTGACATGAATTTACTCTTGGAATTAGAAATAATACCTCTGTTTAATAGGATTTTCACATCTTCTGCATCTTATTAAGTTAGAGCAAAAGTGAAGGTTTACAATAATGGTCATACTACAATGTGTGAATTTATGATTGCATTAAGTTGTCAGTGATAGCTTCCTGCCATTGTTTCTTAAGCTCTCACTACTATACCTGCATGTTCAGAAAATTAGTAACAGTCGTATAAGTAAGTATCCAGCAAGAGTTTGTAAATTACAGTGACCCGAGTGCATGTGCAGCGGAAGTAAAAATTGCTGCCTCTGAAAAGGGTTTGCGTGGAAATTAGAGGTCAGAGCAATGAATGCTCCATGAACGACAAAATAATAATAACGGATGCTTTCATTTAATGCAATCTATTGAAACAAAAATGTATACCGGGGAATATAGCATGATACATGACCCGTTATAATATCCGCAGAAAAATTTCATAATCCATTCACGTTTCCGAGTTTTTCCCTCACAAACTTTTGGGTCATCACAACTGTAAGTACGTAATACCATCCACTCTTGGTAATACCGTTCGTGATAATGTTATTCTTTATAAAGCTTTTGATAAGACATACTTTGCAAAAAGCTAAAATTAAAACCGAGTTTTATCAGATATAAGACATGATGCAAATTATATGTTTTATAGCAGCGGAAGTTTTAAACTCGAGCTATTCTTTGAATCTTTGTCTGGGTATGTCCATCTGCAAATGCATAGGCTATGCAACCAGCTATCATCAGTATAGTGGGAAGGAACTTGTTTTCTCGTTTTAGGAAAAAATTATGATATGACGGAAGAAAGTTTCGTAGGGGTGAATTTGTTATCTGCTGTTTTACTAGCCAAAACGACATTCCAGTATAACATTATTTCCCATTTGTTATTTAGACAAAAATAACAAAATCTCCCAAAGCAATTTAGCCATAAAGATATGAGGTACCTATACTGAGTGAATGTATAACAAATTATTACAATAAGTACTGGTATATATGCTGATAACAAACAAGAGCATTATTTTAGATTCATTATATTCTGGAATTTAAGAATTAATGACATAATTATGGAACATGGTACACTCGGTCAAGGAACTTGGTGCACCTTGCTTAAAAATATATTATTGTCAAGTTTAATACATAATTTCGAATGATGCTTAATGACATCATAACATTGTTTCCTTTGTGTGTAATCTTGGTGTAATCCAGGAGCTGGCTCTGCATGTGGCTAATAAATGAGCACATTCCAGAAGTCCCATCACATATAAGTACAATTTTTCATTAGAATATAGGTACTATCTGCGCATGTTTAGCATTATAAATAGTGCACAGCTTGATCCTCTCTCCCATTATTCATATGCCATCATGTTTGAATAGCATTAATTAAGATGCGTAGGCGTTCCATACATAAGCCACTTGTGAAGTGCTTCCATCGTATGTTTAAGCAAAAGAAGCACTGACCGCATTTTGCGATTTTAAATTACCTGGTGTGCTCTATGAACGATTTCTGGGTCATTAAGATTCCCAAGAACCACATCACGGCCACAGTTTGGCGTACGTGATCAATAGTTGCACCAAGTCCTTGGTTACACAAAAGCAACCACTTGCTACTTTTGTTACTATGCTGTTTGTGAGTAACAGTATGCAATCGGGCTTTTCTGTCACATGTTACCAGAAGCAAGTCTGTCAAGCTAGAAAAGCCATCAATAAATGAGAATATCGTATGTGATACTGTATTCATTTTTGTTCATTAAACTCAACCTAAAGAATATGTGTTAATTTATCATGTTAAAGAAATTATGCAAGTTGAGGCAATTTATTCGGAGTTCACAAACAATAACAATTTCTTTTTTTATCTATAATAGTCTTACTTATTGCATTTCTTAACATGCTATATAGTTCTGAAAAGGAAGTCTGACAACAGACACTTGCCTCAGCTGTTTGTTTTCAACCATATGTTTTGACCAAAAAGTTACAAACAAGCTTTATTGCACAAAATGATTGCAAAAACATCTTGTGATATCGGTTTTCCCCCAAAAATAACCATTGTCCTTAGTATGCTTCTGAAGTTGTGAAATACTATATGGCTATTGTTCCAGAGAACAGCATGCAAATATTTGTGCTCATTTTGCTAAATTATTAAAAAATGTACTGCACAACAGTTGAGAAAATGGTCAATAATGATCTTTAGGCATTTTTAGTACAGAAATTTAAGAAGCCATTTGAACTTTCCATATAGGCATCAAATATGTATGATAATTTATTAATTTATTCAAATGTAGGCATACTGAAAGTATGTATTAGATAATAAATAAATGTTGTTTCCTCTAACCGCCTGGGTGTAATCCACAATATTAATGAATACATTTATGACACACCTGCTAGAAATGTGTCCATGGGTCGGGCTACAAACTGCATTTATAATTTTTTGCACTGTCGTTTTTTTTTTTTTAATTTGTCACAATATTAACCGCACCTTGTGGCCTTACACATTACAAAAATAGTTCTGAATTACGCGCAACATGTGACAATGCACTAAATAATGCATTGAATTAAATATAAAAAGGCATGTAAGAAATAAAATGATACACAACACAGAAAAAGTAGACATGCCAAACAAACGTGGAACAATAATTTCACAAGAAATTACTCATGCAAAGTGTAGCTTCTTCCATAAAACATATCCATAAAAATCGCATAAAATGGCGTCCTTTTATACAATTATTTTCCTTTCGAAACCTAAATTTTACAAACTGTATTATTATATTCTTCCAGAAAATTGCAAAATTTTGAAACCAATATTTATAAAGGTCAGGGTTTTTTTTAATACTATATAATAATTATACATGTTGATGAAGTGGCAAGTGGCAATTCGGCACGTAAATAGCTCATGTTCTCATGGCATTGATTTAAGAAATTAATATTCAGTACCAATATTTACAAAACAGGGGAAAAAACAAATTTCAACGAACCTATAGAGCCATTTATGTAATTTGTATTAGGCGAAATCAATTGCTATAGAATTGTATTTTAACATATATTTATCTTCATCTAAAATGCGTTCTATAACTGGGAAATTATATTATTCTATATCCTGTAATATAAATGATGCTAAGAAATATTAATTGGTATGCACATGTTTTGCTGTTTCAGCATCATGAGAACCTGTATATTATTATATAAATTTATATATAGCAGGTTTATCTTGTTTATATTGTTGTAAATACCAGTATGTCATTTATATCAATTCAGATCCTGTTTTGCAAGCCTTTATCTTGCATGTCATCTATTCTAAACTGCATGTTTTCAGTGAAAACAAAACTGCGACTATGAAGAAGGAACTGGAATTAC
The DNA here is from genome assembly GCA_034696005.1 of Glomeris marginata. NCBI lineage: Eukaryota > Metazoa > Arthropoda > Diplopoda > Glomerida > Glomeridae > Glomeris > Glomeris marginata. The sequence continues at coordinate 12,309 of JAQFZQ010000812.1, forward strand.
TAGGAATGTCCTTCTTTCCCCTATTATATGCAAAAAATTACTTTCTCGCACACAAAAATGTGGTTTTCTTTTTCTACCGAATACATAGAAGATGCAAAATTTTTAACTTATATAGACACAATATCATGTGGAATGCGAATCGAGGTCAGCAATAAGACTTCCTTGATCTTAGATGATGACATGCATTTCATTTTTGTCAATTGGCCATGCTTACCGTGAATATTATATTCAAAATAATAGGTTTTTCTACAAAAAAAATATTATAAAAATTACAACATGTTGAACATTAATTAAATGTATGATTGCAGGGAAGATTCTACAAGTTATATTTATGGATTTATTTTTTGCAAAAGATATATTGTGAAACATTGTGCAATTTTCATGTACAAATTATGCCACTACGTGTTACAATATATGTAGTTGATGTGGTTGCATGATTTCACACATAATTATGAATAGTAGGCCTAATGTAAATCATGCGTATTGCACTATATGTTGAAATATTATTGTATACTGTGAATGGAAATGAGAACAGCTTATTGCAGTATTAATATTGTATTTTGTTGTTGTTGCTGCTGTTATTATAAAATAACAAAAGTCATGTAGGGCTACATAAGTCATACACGTGTATCAGATCGCAACAGTAGACTTGGACATGGGTTTCATAATGTTGTAATGTCACCGAGTGCATTGGATATGTTGCTGGAAGTGAATTTTAGTTTGAAAAGTTGATTAATTTTGTTTAAATTGTGCATACAGCATCCCCAAACCTCAGCAGCATAATTGTCCCTGGTGCTCCGTGCATTATTTCCAGCTGTAACTACAATTTCCTCTATATTGCTACAAATTTATACCCTTATGCAGGTCTGAATTCCAAGTCATGCATGGCCAAAACCGATTTTCATTTTTTTGATTAGGAAATTAACTATAACATTTTGAAGTTGAAACTCCTGACACTTTTGCACGTCATTGTATATTGAAATCCCTGTTTCAGAACGGTATATAGAAAACAAACTGCGTTAATTATAAGCAAATTTTACACTTGAAAGTAATTCTCAACCTATTTCTCCAATTTGCACCGGAATCCCCTTTTCTCAGTTAGTACACTTAAAAAGTACTGAATGTATTGATGTTAACTGTGTGGGTAAACTGGCTCTAAAATGCAGAATAATGCTCAATTGGGTCGCACGATCCCATGCAGTGTAAAGCGTTCTTGACCCGACCTGTCTTGACCCAATCTGGACCTCGAAAATCTTCTCACTCTAAAATGCTTTTAAAAAATCTACCTGTCTTCCTTCCTTCAATGCCGAAACCAAAAAGGAGCATTTCAAGAAATCCGAGCCAATTCCATTGCAGAAAGTGATAAACAATACTTTGCAAATTAGAATGACACTTAATTTCTACATTATTATTGCATGCATGAAAGCATATACACATGACCATGTTCATAGTCACACTATCTTCTCACCATATGAAAGTATTAATTTCATATAGCAGATAATGAAAAACATTCTTTAGTAAATGACATCACAAAGAATGAAAATAATGCAATTATGTTGCGGTTCAAGTACTAAGATGATGTACCAAAACATTTTTTAGTTTTCTATCTTTTCCTGAAAGCAAAGGTCGTCTGTAAACATATTTCAAAGTAATGGTTAAAAAATTCAAGTTTTTTTGTGTGCAAAATAATTAAAAATAAACATCCTTCAGTGATATGTGAAAATAAAAAGTTTCAAAACAGCATACCTAATCATGTTTTCCGCAGATTATTATATACGAATATACTGATATTACTATGGCAAGTGATTCCTAAATAAAATGCGGAAAATTCATAACACCATAATTATGAAGTCACGTTTGAAACTATTGCATTCATTCTCACACGATTTTTGCAGGAATTCCTCCATTTAGCCAGTGCAAAGTTACACTGTAATATAAGTGGGTTAAACGAGAATTTTTAATGGGAAACGGTTCCTAATTGAAAGCATGCATGTCACGTGTATGTTGTTTAACATTCGTCACACTTTTTCTACCCTATATGCAATGCGGATTTGCATTTTTCTGTCTTTATAACAAGAAACGAAGGCCAAAAGTCAACAGTGTACTAATAACAGGCTCTCATTGTGCTTTGCAGGCAATGACGCGTATATTTGTGAAACAAACAAATGAGAAAAGTGGGACATGAACATTTCCCTATAAAAAAAAATTCTCTCATGTCTGAGAGACAGAGAAACTGCTCGAGGTATAAGCGTGGAGAGATCAATGGATAAATTTACTTGCGTTTGTGCAGGTCCTCCTTGAGGGTGGCAGACCATGAAGGTCTTCATCTTGACCATTGTTGTGGCCCTATCGTGCAGACGTTCATGGGCAGAGGTGTACACGTCCACTGCACTCATGGAAAATGTCTTGGAGACGGAAAGTCAAGTGGTCAACGTCTTGGAAGGTTTCCTCTCCATTATGTATGACAGGATGGATCATGTAAGACGGTAAGGGTGCTCCTATAAATACATGATTCAAGAACCAAACTTAAAGGTGAAGTGTCACGATTTTGCAACCCCCCTCAAAAGTAATTTCATTTAAATAAGGCACAAATATAAACACATTTGGCGTTTACGGAATTTAAATACTTCGATTATTCGAAGAGAAACGAGCAGCTGCATGAAGTTTGGTTTATTTTGAATTTTCCGAGCATGCGCAGTGCAGTGAAAATTCCTTATGAGGCGCCTGCGCAGCGTCTATGTCCTTGCCGGAGGGAGGCTGTTTACGGCATGGTTAATGTCACATTTTGCACACGTTTTGCCACGCTTTGCACACCATACCGCCAGATCCTACCGCATTGAAAACTGCCTCAATTAATTTAAAAAAAAATACCGCTTTAAAAAATGTGAAAAATTCATGGATAATTCAAAACATAGCTATAAACTTAGGATTAAAGTTTCGTTGCAATCGCTTTCATCAATTTTACCCCTGTCACTTCTCCTTTAAGTGATTACTGAAATTATTATTCGGTACCTATTGCTATAATTTTCAGGGTAATGTTGCAATCCATTTTTTGATGAATGTGATGTACCAAGGCGATGTACTCATGAGCATGATCATGCTCATAACTTTGAAAACTTGTTATGCACCACTTTCTACACCTTAAATTCATTACTTTCAAATATAAAGTTTTGGCTACTTTATATTTTGCACCTGGTATATCAGCTGCAATTTTAATCGCATTTCTATTCATTATGTGAAAGAATTGAGAATGACTTGCAAATTGAGAAAGTTGGAAAAAGTAATATGCTGAGGGATATGTAGGCCAGCATTCAGGTATTGATCACCCATAAAATTCCCATAAATTCCGTGGCATATAGTTGACATGGATATGGGGTCAAGTGACACGTCAATTAATCATGTGTGTGTGGATCTTTGAGATATACGCGGAAGTAAAAGTGGAACTAACGTGTAAAATATTCTGTCCTCTTCACAAGACGGTTTACATTTCACATGCACCTATAGTCATCTTTTGAAAAAGGCCGACCTCTTTCTCAAAACACTTCTCGCATTGTACAATATCCACCCAAGATAAATAAACTTTAGGAAATTGAAGGAGATGTAAATAAATAATTAATTCCGTGTATACTGTTTTGTTTTTGGGGCGCAGATACATCGAGGATTACCGTCATTTAGCAGCTCAACAAACAGGAATTGCGATGTCACCTTCTGAACAACAAGTGCACAATACAGGGGAACAACATGACACTCTAGCAGAACAAGTTATAGGAAACCCAGTTCAAGCTTACCAGATGATGCGCAGATTAACAGTGGACTGGGCATCCTTGGAAGTCAACCTCAATGATGATCTTTGGCACAGTTCGTATATCTGTCAATAAATAAAAACCAATCATTCAAATATATGCAGCATTTCCAATGAAAAACTTAGAATTAATCGGCAACACAGATTAATTTATCATGCGTGCATATCAATATAAAACACCGTTGCACTGCTCTTGTGCACAAAATCCAAGTTATTTCACATTGTTCCCTCACCAGTATAAGATAAAACATGTTATTTCTAATGTAAATGTTACAAATTCTGCACAATGCGAAATCAAACTTTTTCAAAAATGAATAGTAAGGAGAATGTTGATTACGATAGATGGAAAAATGATGCATTTATTATTTATTACGCAGGGGTACTATATGATATCCAGACAAGAAGGTCTTCACATCCTATGCCTGAAGAAGATGACCTCAGAGGGGCAGCACAGGCTTTGATTCGACTCAAAGACACATACAAGCTGAATGCCAGTGACTTGTCCAGAGGAAATATACAAGGGATAAGAAGTTCAGTGGGACTCACAGGTATGAAATATAACAAAAGAAATCGCTAAAATACTTTGTACTCTGACCCACAATATTCCAATATGTGGTTTTATTCACTCACTATAAATTCAATGGTCTTTGAAATCATTGTAGAGCAAAAATTAGTACTATTACAGTTTTTGTTGTAATATTATTCATATGAAAAGGAAATTATTCTTTGACACCAATCACCTATACCACTTCAATTGAAACAGATATTTTTATAATCCAAGTACATGGGGCATATTGTACAAATACACAATTTATACAACGTTATCATTTAACAGTAATATCAAATGATTCTATATAAATATTCCGTAGTCTTAAGTAATAGATCTGCTGAATTTAGAAATGTAAAAGTTTTTCAGCAAGGGATTGCCTGTTCTTGGGAAGAAATTCCTTCCATGTTGGAATGGTTCAACATGCTGTGGAGTTCTACGAGCAAGCACTGACTTTGGCAGCCATTGAAGGCAACCGAACTACAGATTATAACGAAATAAAGCCTTTCCTAGACCAAGCCGTTACAGAAGTAAGGCGCAATATGCGATTATATTATATTCACTAACTTTCAAATCAATATTCAATAGCAATTAAATTGTACATTTTATTACAGCAAGACCTTCGCTTCTCACAAGCTGGCAAGTATTATATTTCTCTTCCATGAACAATGCCATTAAAGTCATACCATAAGATTAATATGTAAACTTTTTTAGAATCACTTCCTCGGCGACTCCAATTTACATCTGAAAAAGTTGGTCAATCAGACCAGCAAACTACTACAGAAAAACCTTTTAATAAGGATGATATTGATCATAATTTCGCAGCACTATGCAGAGGAGAAAAGCTTATGGTAAGAAGAAGAATTGACTTCCCTTATTGCTCCATTCTAAATTTTATACAGTAATTTAATCATCATGTTGTATTTTTGGCAGCCATTACATCAAGAAGCATTGCTAAAGTGCTTCTATTCGACTCGAGGAGATCCATATTTCATTTTACACCCAATTAAAGAGGAACATCATTACACCGACCCAGAAATTGTCACATTCCATGATGTTCTCACTGAAAACGAAGTTGCAGTTATTAAGAATGTAGCAAAGCCAACGGTAAATCACTCATTCTCTGATAATGAAGACTCTTGTTGAAACCCAAATGTGAAGTTTTGCCCAACCATTCTTCATATAAGGACATATAATAACCTGATGATTCATTTTAAGAATAGATCTATTGTTCTGAAACACCAGAAAAAGATGGTTGGTGCTTTGTGAGCACAAAAGAACGCTATTGTTTATGGTGAAAAACTATTGTTATACTTCACAATTCATGATTAAGTTTCTAAAAAAGAACATAAGCCCAATTCACTTTTAAAAGTACACAGAAAATAATTAAATGGTTTAGCAAATACCAAATTCTATATACATAATACTTATTTACATACAACTTGCATTAAATTTAATGTATACGTAAGTTGCAATTAGTACCAGTAATTAAAGCACTGTGGGGGAAAATATGGTACCTATAGGGAATATAGATCTTACAAAATTCTTAATTTAAGGTTTAATTACTCCTGGTATTCATTTCAGCTGAAACGATCTCAAGTGATTCGATATGATGGACAAGGATCTGAAATATCACTAACACGAACAAGTCAAAATACCTGGTTATACGATGAATTCATCGAGACGAATTCAGTTTTGATGAAAATCATGGACAGAATTTCATGGATAACTGGCTTAAATGTATTCGGCTCAGAAAATTCAGAAGCGCTTCAGGTAAGATGTTAATACCTATCCATTACTTCACCGAGTTGCAACAAATTCAAATTAAACTATAAATGTATTTATATTATTAAAAAGGTTGCAAACTACGGAATTGGAGGGCATTATGTTCCACATCATGACTACATATTCAAGGATAAAACGCCTGCAGAGGTATTAAAATTGGAAAATATGCAATAGTGAATGAATAAGTAATGTATGAAGTGTGAAATATAGTTGGAGAAAATCCCAGCTCATGACAGGGAACATGGAGAAAGAATAGCCACCTTCATGTTCTATGTAAGTACAAATTTAATGGGGAACTATAATTGTATACTGCATGCCTAATCTACATTGTATGATTATACAGGGTGTTTCGCAGCTCAGAGCAAAAAATTTAAGGGGTTGGAGGAGACGGGCTGACAATCACATTTAGATACAAGGTGCAGCTACATGTCGCCCAAAATCGCGCTTCCCTGCAGGTTCTGTGTGTCTGTGTGGCTGCCTACTTTCAGGGATTTTTGACCTAACTTCGGAAGCCCATAGCTCCCTTGGTAATCATCTTGGCAGTACATAACGAAGACAATGTGATTGTTAGCCCATCCCCTCCAACCCCTTAAATTTTTTGCTCTGAGCTGCGAAACACCCTGTATACAAGTTTAGAGATGCTTCAAAGTTAAGCTATTGTAAAGAACTGCATAAAGTTAGCATTGTTATACACTTTTGTATGAAAAGTTCTGCAAGAAAGCATTTGGGATTTTCATGGCTGGGCTATAAACATCTACGTATAGATCATTTCATCATATTGGACATTGTTGTTTTTGATGACTTATTATTATCATTGCAGTTAAGTGATGTTGCAAGAGGAGGTGCAACAGTCTTTCCAAAATTAGGAGCGTCAATATGGCCACATAAGGTAAACTAATAAAAGAATATGATGTCTTCATAAATACATTACAAGTGTCATTCTTATTCATGAAATACAAATTATACTAAGAACTGGAAAGAAGTTCAGATAGTAAAAATATAATTACTGCAAACATATTAAACATAATTTAAATGACGTTTGTATATACTGTCTCATGGTGAAAGCAAAATGCCAAAAGTCAAATTGCATATAGTATATTTGGAAATGATTCAAAAGAATAAATCATTGTAATGAACACACCGAATAATTAATACATTTGCGTTATATTCGAAGGGATCTGCTGCATTTTGGTACAATTTAAGGAAAAACACTCAACCGGATAATATGACCCTACATGGTGCATGCCCAGTTTTGCATGGATCAAAATGGGGTAAAGTATAATTTTAATTTCAATACTCGTGTTGAATGACTGACACAACACTTCAAGCTGTAATTGCGTCCATTGTAATATTCTATAGTTGCCAACAAGTGGATTCATGAGGAAACTCAAATCTTCCGACGCCCATGTGATATCGACATATCCAAGTGATCAAACAGAGACCTGGGAATATAATATTTACCTCCAGGTTCATTTGAATTTAACTTCATAACATCGTGAAGATGAATGGTTTAATGTCGAACAACCTATTGTTTGATTACTGTATATTTTTGTACAATTTGTACAATGTGGATGGAATATTTTTGGAATAAAATTCATGTTAAATACGGGAAACTGTCTAGTTAATAACCTTACAAACAGCGCCAAATGTTTAATTATCTAAATACTTAATACTACTTATTTATATTCAACAAAACATGGCGATCCCCAATATAAACTCATTATATTTTGAAAATATTGTGCAGCTAAAAAGCGAAATCTGTTAATTTATTTAGGATGATGCATCCTATACTATTATAAATAAATGTTTCTCTGAATTTGGATGTTATTATACGTGACTCATCTGTTATTATAAACAGTTGTTCAAAATAAATGACAAAATTGTTATTTCGCTTTGACCGATATTGGATAGGTAATGTAGTGCTACACTGTATATCGCAACAAATGCAATTATGCCCCATGCTGTAGGAAGTAATGCACAAAAAGGGAGGATGACTCGTATTGAAATAGCAATAAATGTGTTTTACAACACATGTGCATGTTCCTTTTATTAAAATTACAATAACAGCTTCCATTTGTAACACATTCATCACTCCTTTCATTCATGATCCTATAGCTTGATAATTGTAGGCTGAATTTTAAAAGAAAGGTACATGAAATAATTCTGCAAGTTTAAATGATATAAGTTAGACAAAGTTGTTACTATGCACCATATTTATTATACACCTAATTTGAAAACAAAGTTGAAAATATCCAATTATAACAAATATTTGTCCTACAATATCAGATATAATAATATCACAATAGTAGTATAGTTGGCACCAATATTCAAAAAATTGTACTTTTGGAATGGATAATCGGATATTAGCGGATAAAAACTAAAAGAAATTTGGCTTCATTAAAATAACGTTTTCCAATTTTTCGATTTAATTAATACATTTTTTTTGGGAAAACATTTGCTGTAAGTTTTATGTGCAATTAAAAACACCAATAGCAAGCAATTGCATGAACTACAGTAAAATAGTGATTTTACTACTATGCAAATGTTGGATTATGTTAAAATGCAATTTTAAAATCATTTATTACGCCGGAAGTGCGTCTCTTCATACAGGAAGTACTATATTTTTTCTAGTTCACCCTATATACAAACACAGCATTGATAAACAATAAACAATTTGATTCTTTCCTGCTATGAAATCATGAAAGACAACTGCGCAGTAACAATACCTATTAAATTCATTGTTATATATACTATATTTACCATTGAATTAGGAGTTTACACATTTGGAAGTTTTCAATAAGCTATAGCACGTATATATTCCCCACTTTTTAATCATACATATATGATTACTATTTTCATTGAAGCGGATTTATCTCCTGCTTATGAATGGACAACATTACTAATGCACTTTGACTTATAAATTTCCTGGAAGCTTATGTCATAGGAAATTAATTTCAACATAGCAAGCTTACTTCTATACAAAATATTTCTCACAACAAGTTTATTCCGTGCTTATCGTACCAGGCAGGCTTTCCCTTACACATGTTCACGTGACTGGCATGTATGATGAATTTTCCATATACAGAATTATAAAGTAGTATCTTAAAAAGGAAGTATCAAGTAATTATTATCGAGAAAAACACTTGGAGTGTTCTAGTATCTGGCAGCAATCCAAGGATTGTTGCGTATGTACGTCTGATCAACTTCATAATTACAACAGTATGGAAACTTTTCCACGAAAATACCATTTCCATTGTGAATCATTGTTCCAGGTGAAAGGTGGAGCCATTATAATGTCCTTGAAAATGTCAATAGATTTTCGTGTTGACAACCAACAAAGCGGGAAATGATGACGTACCTATATATCATTTCCTCTTTCTTCAGCATAGCTGATGATGAGTCTGTATGAGCATTTTTTAAAGTCTAGGTGGGGGAGTTGCCCTGTACAATCATCATCTAGCCAGTTTCCACTGGTTGGTTACAGGTGGACTCCTCCTCAAAGTATATAAATACTGCACACTGTACTACGTGTATAAACAGTGACTTTTGTGTCATACATCACACTTCATCAGTTTGAAACTTTGCTAAAGACATCATGAAAGTTTTCCTCTTTTTGATTGTTGCTCTATTTGGGCTTGCCATTGCTGTCCCAGTGCCAGAAGGTAATTACATTATATTTCAATTATATTATAGTTTTATCGTTCTTTTTTATGCGAAACTAAAGATGCGGAATGTATTTCATACAATTTGTAAAAGTCTTGCTCAGAAATGGGTGCTGTAGTGTTGTTTTTGTATAAAATTGTGATCAAGTTGTAACATTATGTTCCATTTTAAACAACAGCACAATGTTCTTGCCCTTCAATGTACTTTCGCTTCATTATACTGTTGTAAATTGATAAGAAAAGAATGATCTTATGTAATGCAATACTTCAAAGGATGCAACTTTAAAAACTTGTATAGTTTTAAATACAACCTCGAAAACTGCTCAAATATTCAATTTTTCTCGATTTCTAAGATCCAGCATGTTGTAGTTTATATTGTCCTAGCTCAAATACAATTCTAATATAGTGCTAAATACTCCATCAAACATTGCTTCTATACCACTTCAGTAAATTCACAATCATTTACTCCAGACTAATTTTGTATTAACCTTCTTCTGCAGAAAGCCACCAATTTATTTTCCTCCTTTGTTCTCCAATCGATGATCAATTTGGAATTGTTTAAAAGTAATTGAAAAATCAAACCTAGAAATCCAATTGGGCACAAAGAAAAAGATGTGCTCAAACTCAACTTACTATTACATTTTTATAGCGAGACATGCACCTAATTCTATATGCAAACATCCGCATTTAAATGTGTTTTATATGCATGCATATGGAACACACCTCAATGCATTTCATTGAAATTTCCCATGTATAATTAAGTTAAATATATAATTTGATTAAAATGCAAGTTGCATTTACAGCTTTGTGTGGTTGTTATACATGTAGCACAGTGTATAAGTGACTTTCAATTTTTTACTTTAAAGTTTTCATGAGGCAATTTAAATTTATCACATGAAATTAACTACTGTAATCTTTAATTGCTGCCATGTTTCGAAATAAATTCAGCCTTTTCACACTGATATGATAGCCCCATTTTGTCGCAAACACGCAATGCTTCATAAAACAGGAAGGAAGACACCTGTTGCATGATTCATTTCACATATGTACTGTCAACAAACATCGTTTACTACAATGCCAATTTAATGTTTTCCCCCTCATTGTGAACAGAGTGGGATGACGTTGATGAACGTGACGAAGATGAACCTATTGGGGAACCTGAGCCACTGTTCCCCTGGTACAGAGGACCTGATTTTCCATCGTATGGAATTGAAGACGATGATGATGGTAACCTGCAATTCTGGGGTGTTGGAGATAATATATTTGACTCTTACAACCGTAAGTAAAACTATATGTACTATATTGATAATTTAGTAATTTATGCTAAAATGAAATGCTGAGCAAAACCCAATTGAAAATCCTGCAGAAAATGTGGGGTAATGAGGTGTTTTTGTGAAATGTGATCTAAAAAAATTGTCCAACTAAATGACAATGATTGGGCGATACTCCAAAGGAAATTTATTGTGATAGATTTCCGGTCATGGGAAATGGCGTTGTAAATTGATGTCTGTGAAAGTCCCTTCCGCACCAATTTCTTTTCAACTTTGTTGCCACTGCCTTTTGTGCCATTTTAAATGCACATTTAGAATGGAGAAATTGTTTTTGTAACTTACATTTTGCTCAAAGAAAATGAAAACCACTTGTACTTTCATATCTATTTCGGCTGTGATTACATTTCACTATTCAATGTCACTGCAATTTAAGACCTTCATTTCTGCCAGCTTTATATCAAAACTTTTCCATATACTATTAAACTTCAAAATTTCACACCTTTTTAAATACAAAGATCCCTTGTTCACCATTATAAAAACATGACCTTAACGATTTAAATTTTCTATACTCAATTCCAACCTTCATTTGCACGACTAATAAATATCATATTTTATACACAATATACCTAATAGTATACGCCCATTCTTTTTTCTTTCATTTTTAGGTCTTCGTTCACTTATGGAAATAATCCAAAGAAGGCTATATGGCTCACAAAATGCTACCGATAGCTTTTTCGACAGCCTGCCTCCAAATTATGAAAACACCACTTTCACATCACAGGTATTACCATAATTTTGTGTAACTAATGTTTTATAATACGGAGCCTAAAAATATTTCTAATTATAAACTTCTCCAAACACTTGTATTTAAACTTGTGTTGCAACAAACTGACACCTTTTTATATTGCAGGTGGTTAATGGTTCCATCATCACTGTGAATTCTACCATTCAGAAACACCAGGGCAACAACACTGGATTCATCTTTGTGCACAAAGTAGTGAACATCAGGCCACAAAACGAGACTGTAAGCTTGTAAACCCAAGTGATAATTGCTTGGATTTTGTGTACTTAATTGCACTAATCTGTGTTTATAGATTGGAAACCCTGAAACTGTGGCGCCAATTATCACTGAAACCCCAGAAGCCGTCACTGGAACACCAGAATTCGGCACAGGGTTGCAATCGACCGAAAATCCAGCTTCAACACAAAATCCTAATATTAATAACATCCCATAATTGCATGCAAATTGAGAAGTCCAACTTCTACAAGCCGCCATCTTGGAAGTTTTCTTTGTCTATTTTACTTTCGTGACTTTCGTTTACAGAAACATTGTGATATCCTGGCAGATCATTTGGGTGATGCACATTTGAATATAGTATTCGGTTGTGAATAAAATGATTTTATATTCAAGAATATATGTAGTCGTTGTAAAGTGGTGAGCACATATTCCCTGTGTATTCTTTGTATTTTCAAATAAAAATCAATAAATGAAATCGCCTATTTGATGGAAATATTTTTAAGTTATCTGGTTGTCAAATAAAACCTCATTTTATGGTTGGATGGCAGTATAAAGTCTAGAAAATAAGTTTATATCTACAGGTCACGGCATGCTCCGTCTGTTAACAGACAATTGTGAAATAATACTAGATTGCATAATCACTAACATTTGAGATTGCAGACTCCACTAGAGTTTGGCTACAAAAATGAGTTACTAAAATAGTCATTTTAGACTTATAATTTGCATATCGCTTATTGGCTTGAAACTTACATTGATAAAGGAAAAAGGGTTACAAATAAATTAAATACGTACATCACTTCAGTAAATTACTATATAGGATAGGTAGTGTATTATATTTACCAAAGTCTAGTAGTCTTAAGTGATGACTATCTATCTCTTCAAGTGCTGAATATATATTTTGTTATACTGTATGAAACCAACTCAGACGCTGACGACCACTTGTTTGAAAATGAAATGAACAAAGGCTACAAATTGGCTATTAAACGTTTCGTCATTGCGTAATGCCACCTGGCCATGACGTCACAAAAGGGTATGTTTTCAACAACCTTGTACTATTGGTGAACAGGTCTTGTATGCTAATGAGAATTCAATGGAATTATAATGCAATTAATATCTCTATTCATTCATGTAATATATTGTGTCCTTGGTTCAGTCAAGGAGTTCTATTTAACCATATAACTCGATGATTATAAATCCAACCGTTTTAAATGCAATGTCATATATTTAATTTTTGTTTATAACCACACATGGTTCCATAAAATAACAAAAAAAGTTGATCGTGAGCAGCGAGTTTGCGTTTTTTTTGAGCTTTCTCATAACAAAAACCTACTTATGTTGTATTTTACATAGTGCTTTAATTATTAGTCTAAAATTATAATTACTAACTACATGGAATATGAGCACCTCGCCGATCAGCTTTTAAAACAACGATCGAAATGCATTTAAATGTGGCGCCATTCACCCAACCAATAGACACCGCGTATAAATAATTCATCAAACGAACACAAGGTGGCGGTAGCAGTCCATACGTTGAAGGTCTGCAGCGATAGCCAAAAACGGCATAACTATGCTTTATACACAAACACACTTACGCCCCTATATTAGCCTAACCTGTATAACAAGTGCGGTGTCAGTTACGCCTACCTCCATCGTTTGTTTTCGTGTTTTGCCATAGATTTCGGTAAACAGTGATGGTAATTCACAGCGTTTATGTAGTAAGCAAAGCTGGAGGATTAATAT